>JANHAO010006860.1:0-20814 GCA_026873985.1 Saraca asoca
TTTTATAATCCAACAAAACACTAGATTACATGAAAATAAAAACAACAAATAGATTTTGAGATTAAAGCATACCTTGAATAAAACGACGCAGGGAGAAAAATGCAAAGATCCGCACGAAGGGAGAAGGAGGTTGAAGGAGGAGGAAGCTAGTCGAACTTGTCGGAGTTTGATCGGCTGAAGAGAGGTAGACGGCAAAGAAGAAAACACCAGGAGAGAGAGGGAGAGCAAGAGCGAGAAAGAGAGAGAGGAAAAAAGCTAGGTTAAAAATCAGGCAAAGCTTCTAGAGAAGATAGGAAAAAGGAGGGCGGCCAATGACCGGCTACCGGCTGGGCCGGTTCCCCCAAAAATATCCAAAATTGATCTCATAATTTGTATTAATCCAAAACCCACCCATCAAAATCAATAACCTTTCAATTTAGTGCCTGAAAAAGTTTTTCATTTTAGTCCTCCATTCCTATTGCAAATTGTGCCCAAAAAATTTGGTTGCTACTAGTTTAAGACCTAATATGGCCACCGAAATATTCAGTCACAAACATTTTTCCCAAAAAAAAAATTAAAATTTTCACTATTTGCCACCACATAGCGACCAAATAACGACCAAAATTTTTGCCATCGAAATATTTGGTCGCTAAACCACAAAACATTTTCTAATTTTTCTTTTAGCCATTCAATCTCAAAGCAGTCGCAATTCGGTCACTTATAGTGATCGAATTTTTTCGATCGCTATTTTCGATCACCAAATTCCTTTTTTTTTTTTGTAGTGCACACTACCATTATACTATGCACAAGACATTTCTTAAGTCTAACTAATCTTGCCATCCTTTAAATAAATTGAGATATTGTGTTATGTTGTGAATATATAGTGAACTTTGAAGGCTCGAATTGCTTAAGAAAGCAATTCACACAAACATGTTTCATATGTGCATGTTCAATAACTAAATGAAGTTATATGTTCTACTGGATAAATTCTTATCTACACTTATAATAATCTTTTAGGTCATTTTTAACTTTTAAGCACAATTATCATTTCTTAAACATGTTTTATAAGTCAATGATTAAGATAAACATATCCCCCCCTCAATTAACAACTATCTTCATATACAAACTTCGTAGGAATATATAATAAAGATACTCACCATCTATATTAAACTTGCTTCATCGTGGAACATAACTAGCTAACAATGAATATCAGAAAGATTACTTTAGTAAATAGGCTTGAATCAATATATAAATGTTTCCTGTTAAGTTCTTATTAAGACTACAAGGAATTAATTAATTGGTAAAAAGAAAAATTGCAAAAAAATGCATTACCAACAAATCTACTATAATACAATATCATGGCTTTATTACAAAAATTTTGAGAACATTCTTGCTAATATTGAATGTACATAAGCATAATAATTATGTTTGGATTTGAAAGATTTCTTGATAATTCTTAATAAGTTATTGAATCCTGTGGTTTATCATGAAACAAGTTGTTAGAAATGGAGAAGACTATATACAATAATTAAATCGAAGCCATAAAAATCTAAAAGAACATTTCTAAATGATGCCAAAAGCCTAGAGTGAAGAAAGCACAATAATAACAAGCCACAACAATATGAAGCAAACACAAGTAATCCTTGTCCAAAATTTTGCCCTGCTTAGCTTTGCATAAAAAATGGGACACCTAAGAACTGATATTGTGATACACCAAACAGACATAGACACCTCATGCTTGGAATTGTAAAATGAGTTTCTATGGCTTCCTACTGCAAGAATCCTATAGGAAGACCATAATGAGAGAAAAAAACACATGTATAACATAAAATTATATATATGCAGAGTCGAGTAAAGGAATAGATAAAGGTATACCATTTAAAGGGGATGACTAACCTAGATATGGTGATAATGAAAGCCATTAGGTAAAAGGCAAGCTTGGCTATCTGATACTTCTTAGCATTAAGTACTCCAAAGACTTCAATGACATGAAGAAGATGCGCCATTTCACATACTTGAATCAATTATATGGAATGATCATGACAAAGAAAGATAAGCTCATAAGTAAAATCCTTAAGTACTAATTAAATGATGTGCATAAAACAACAATTTTTAAACTCACTCAATATCTCATCATTTTATTGATTTCAAATACATAAGGCTTAATCAAGTTAGTTTAACATAAACTAGATATACACAAGTTAGTGATTTTCATGTATAAGATTAACTTTAGCATAACTCACATGACATCAACCAAATGTATACAATTATAAAGAAACTAATGAGTAAATATTAGAATTATCAAATGGAAGGGAAATAAGGGAGCATAAATTTTAGATTAAAATACAATAAGTTGTTTCCCAATATCTAACATTTGATAAATCTGTTCAAATTTCAAATGACTTCATGTGAGGTTCATGATCATCTTTAGAAGCTCTTAAGTAGCCACCAACTAAAGCTTGACTATCACTTCCAGAGATCAAACGCCCAAGCAAGTTTAGATTAGGTAAGATTATTTCATTTACCCTAATAACTAGCAAGTTTATAAGTGCTCAAGAATGAGACCCAATTACATGTCATTTAAATGAAACAGACAACTAAATATATCCAAACAAGAGTTTATAAGATTTCATACAATTTAGGAACACCAAACATCCAAATCCAATAGCTTAGCAAAAAGATATATAAGATTTGTAAAAAATGCAATTTTGATCAAAATCTTCTTATCTTTGTTGTAATGTAGAGGGCACAAACGAAATAGATCATAAGTTACAAAGGCTTCATTATGAATAGCATTCGTCACTCCTAGATATGTAAAGCATCATTATGAAACAAATATGCTAAACTAGATAGAATAGTTGATCAAAAGCCTTCTTTACATTCATTGTGTTCTTAGCCTACATGGTTAATATACAAATTGAAGAAGTAGAATTTAAAATTACTGAAACAGTAATATAAAGAGGGAGTATCAAATGTAATAGGGGAAGAGGTTTCACTTTATTTCAACATATTCATTAGTGCGACATGCAACTAAAACACACTTCAAGTCTGATAACTTTGATTATCATTTAAGTAGTAGGTTTTATATAATCATATCAAGTACTAACTATAGAAAAGATTATACACAAAATGCAAATATATATATTTGTTATGAAAGAAAATTTTCTTTTATTTTAAGAAAGGCAAAGAAGATTACTAGTGAAGAGTTTGGTTCAAAGATTCAAATCCTTGCCTTAGTCAAGTAATGAGTTTTTTTTAACATGGCTAATATCTAAAAAAAAAAAAGATAACAACATAGATAACTAGAAAAATGAGATAAAAACAAAAATCATAAACCTAGAAAAAATAATTGATTCAAAATCTAAGTCTATATCAATACAAAAGTATGTATAAGGTATTTGATAGCAAGGTTATCGAATCATGAATCATATCATGAATTGATTAGTTAATTTTTTGACTCATGAATTGAAACAAACCACCAATAAGTAAGATTCACAAAGCAATATGAAAATAGCATGTTTTATGCTATATATAATAAAATGTAAGCATAGATGACAAAAAAATCATAATTTAAACTAATAAACATAATACTTCTCAATATATATCATAAACTCAAAAGTAAAAATATGCAGTTTCAAAAGAGTTAAGTCATATAGATTCAAAACAAACTTAATATATCATAATTCATAAACATCTAACATAATAATGAAGCACTCAAGCATTCAAACTTTTTCATCTTCCCCCTTTTCAATTTCATCATCATCAATATCCTCTTATCAATATCAACATCTTCAATGTTGTCTTCTTCTTCTTCTTCATTAACATCTGGGCTTATACTCTCTTCTTCATTTTTCTCTTCCTCCTCTTCAATATCACAAGCACCCCCTTCATCCTCTTCAACTATAGATTTTCCTTTAATTTTTTTATTTGTAATAGCATTCAAGTTCCTTCGTCCTATAATCAAAGAAGGTTTTTCATTAGTTTATTCATTCTCATATATTAATTCTAATCAAAAGAAGTAGCTAGACAAAATACTACCTCTTCTTTTTCTATTACTAGAAGCTCCTTTATCAAGATTGAAGGATTCATAGACATTCATCTTCCAATAAGCAAGGATTCTCTTTTTTTGGCAATCCATTCGTCATCTGATTCCATATCTAATAAGTAAATAAGATCATAAGTGTCTCCCCTTTCCTCTCTTATATTTTGTCTCATTGCAAGTTAAAGATTATACTTGACAAACACAAGTGCATTCAAATTTTTTTTGTGCTATATGATTTCTTCTCTTCGAAAGCACTTGGTCAAATGTGCTCCAATTTCTTTCACATCCTACAACACTATAAGTGAAACTTAAAACTCTCATAGCTAAAGTTTATAATTCCTTGGACTCTCCACCAAATGATTCCCACCAAAGTGCTATGATTAAAAACAAATAATAAGTCAATTAAAAAATGCACAAGTTATAAGCTAGAAAAGAAATTAGTTTTAATCAATTATAAGAAAAATCCATTACCTGGTTACTTCCCATCTTGAGTTACAATTGTCGTGCTCATTCCCAAAAGTTCTTGAGCTCTTAAGGATTTTAAAATTTGTTCATCAATTAGAAGTCTTTCTCTTAAGTTGGGAAACATCCTCTTGAGTATTGTGTATAAACCTAACCTTACGTCACTATCCGCATTGAAGTTAAAGTTATAATGGTACCTAACAAGTTAAGAAACAAAGTTAAATACAAAAGTTTTAATGAAGAATCAAAGAGTATTATTAAACTTAAATCTTTGATATAACTTACTTGGGATTAGGAAAGTATGCCATTGCATGGAGAGGTCTATGAAGTTGTAGGTTCCAACAAGTGTCAATAATCTTCCACACCTTTTTATACCTTTCCTCCTTATTGTTAAAATTTGTAGATTTGTTCTTTAGCTCTATGCATTACTTCATAAATGTATGGCATAGTTGGTTTTAAGTCACCATTTACAAGTCTCAATACACTAACAATTGGAGTTCCACACTTCGAGTAATATTGGATAGAATTCCAAAACCTCTTATCTCTAGGGACAATCTCCACTATAATCTTGCCTTCTTGTCTAGTTGCTATGCACTAGTGGCCCATCTTCTTGATGCAAACATAGATGTTAGATCATACTTTCTATCTATAATAGACTTCAAAGTAAGATAAGTGGTTGCAAATCTTGTAACCATTAACTTTGCCAACTCTTTACCCTTAGAATACTTTCTATACAAAGCGAGCACCTAAGCATGCCTATAAATAAAAATTATGGTTTGCTTTGCCTTAGAATTTATATTATGGAAAACTGGAAGCTTGCCAATATCTTTAAGGATTAAATCAATGCAATGAGCTGCACATGAGGACCAAAATAATTTTGTTCTCTTCTCTTCCAATGTGTGATCGGTGACTACAAGAGCTAAAGTATGATCCATCACCACTCACACCACATATTCTTCCCTAATCTCTTCCGTAACACTATCTAATAACTTAAACATTTTTATGGCATCCTTGATTACATCAGTAGTATCAATGAATTTTAGTAAAATGGCTCCCCTTAGGCTATAAACAAGAAAGTTAAAAAGTGATCTCCCTCTTCTATTGGTCCATCTATCATACATCAAAGTACAAATGTTCTTTTTCCATTCAATGTTATGTTTTTCTAAACTTGCTTAAACATGATCAACTTCTTTCTATAAGTCAGACTCCTTTACCTTATAATAAGTAGGGGATTCAAGCCTTTGCCACAATCACCAAGGAATTTCAACATCTTCTTGAATAATAGGCTTCGTGCCAAATTAAATGGCAAAGCATTACCATATATGCATCTAGAAATATCTTCAATCCCCACTTCCCTATCCTTCAACATTTCATTCATTATCTTTTGTGTAGGATTTGAAGACCTTCCTTTTCCTTTGATATTTTTCCTTTTTTCTTTGTAACATCACCATCTTGTATGCATACTACATCTTCAATGACTACATCACCACCAATGTTCTCTTTTTCTCAATTGAAATTTTTTCCAAATCTTTCAAAATTTTAAGAAACATTTCTCTCACATTATCCAGATCATTTATACATGGAGCAACATCTCTGTTAGAAACCACAAGATGATGCTCTATCTTAAATACTCCCCCCAATATTCTTTCTCACATTATTTGCATTTCATTTTCATTCTACTTGCTTTTTCAACTTTCACACAATAGTCCTATGCACATCTTTTCTTGCATTCTTTTTAGAACTTATTTTTGTATTTTTCATATTCCAAAAGCCAAGCAAACAACAATACATTTTTTTTAACTCCAATAAAATGCTACTACATATATCTAAATTTGAAAAATTTTGATTTTTTACCTATGAAGAATTCAAATTCAAATATAAAAATGCATCTTTATCTCTTTTACAAGTTCCTCCTTCTCTCCTCTACAATCTTCTTGATTGTGGACCGCAATATTAAAATAATGGAAGTTAGGGTTTCAAGATGGTGGTGGGCTTCAAGGTATAAAGAAATAGGGTTTAAAAGATGGGTAAGGGTAAAAGTGAAAGAGAATGTAAGAAAATTAAGTTTTAAAGTAAAAAAAAAATTGAAAATAGGCCCTTCACAAGCCTTAATTTTAAATCGGGTTGCACCTAGAAATAGGCTGACCAAGTTTTGCATTCCATAAAGAGAATAGGACTAGCTAAGCATGAAACAGGGGAGCTAAGTAGAATCATCCTTTGCTTTGATGAATCACTAGGAACAACATGGTTCCTCTAATTCCTAGCACAATGTAAGGTTGCAAATGATTTTGTTCAAGATTCAAGACGTTTTAACTTGGAATAGACTTCAATTGCATAATGAATTAGGAATTGTATAATTTTGACTAGTATAAGATAACAAGACAAACGACAAAGTACCAAAACAAAAGAAAGTCCTAATGATAGATCAGAACCTAAGTTTGTATGCATAAGGTGTTTGATAGATAAATCTGATCAATACCTACCACAAAATATGCATAATGGTTCGTGGTCCCTCGTCTTCATGATCGATCACCATCTTTGTCCTCTACCATAAATCATTTCATCATCGTCTTTAACTAAGATGAAGTTCATCATCAATTTTTGACCTACTACCTCTCTTACTTGAAGATCTTGCTCTCGTTGGTTCTCTGGGCTAGGTTAAAAATTAGATCTAACCCAAAGGGGAGCCCTTATAATAGGTTGCAAATAAGAGAAATTTAGGATCAACTCATAATTTCAATGACTTCCCCATAGTAGGTTGCATTTTGGCTAATCAAGTTGCAAGATTAAATAACAGTCATGGATTAGGGGTGCATATCTACACCAGTTTTCTACTTGTGCATAGTAAATGGTTTTATTCTTTTCATATATATGATGTAGGATATATTTTTGACTAAACAATCCCCTAAGCTTTTGGAGTGAAGTCCTTGAAGGTCAACAGTCACTATTAGGGGTGACATTAAGTACTTTAATATCATCCCATTGTCACCAACCCTTCTCTCTCTCCTTTAGAAAAAATTCTTGTGTTCATTCAATATAATACATTAAACAATTAGTTGTTTGACATGTGTATTCTTAAATAAAATTTTCTTAAAAACTTGATACTAACAATTCTTAGTTGATTTAGTATTTGAAAAATTATCTTAAATGATATAATGTAATATCTTAAATCTACATAAGTACTTTATTTCTTTTTTTTTAGTGGATAGATTTTGATAATAGGCACTTGTCACTTCCTTGCTGTATGTATGTCATTTTGAACTACATGGAAAAGGGTATGTTTGGTTTTAATATTAATGTTGCAATCCTTTAAGAGAACTATCACATCCTGAAATTCAGGCATGTGATTGATACGAATTATCTTGGTGATGACTTATGAACCCATGAATTTTCATAAATTTCTTAAAATATTTAATGAAAAACAAACCTTAATCTTTTTTTATAAAACATTTAAAATAATGTTAAAAATATAATTTTGCATATTTAAAATTTAGATGCATGATTTATTTGAAACAAAAACTTTTTCAATTTAGCTGGCACTTTTAGTGATCCAATGGCACCCAATGTTTTGTTTGGGATTCTTTCCACTTTAGTGTCTTGGATTCAATCCCAAGATATTATGTTTGTATGCTTAGTGACTTGCCACTTCTGCTAATACCAAAAAACAAAAAACTTTTTCAATTTGAAACCTCATAAAAACTAAATGAAATCATAATGGACTTGTTTGATTGAGTGTCATCTAAATCATTAAAATAATCATTCGATCATATACTTGAAGATATGCTATCAAGAAATTAAAAGGCATTATTAGTTGAGACTCCTCATGAATCTAACACTTGAAAAATATTAAATGGGATAAGTACAACCACTCAATGAGTAGAAAATCTGCATTCCCAACTTCAGGTGAAAATAATTTTGGTTGTACACATTCATGTAATATCGTACATATACATATACATTCCTAAACATACAATGAATCTATAATCAAATCATATATACACTTAGACATGTGCACCCATATAACACATGCATTCATAATCAAATCATATATACACATATACATGTACAACCATACAACATATACATCCATAGTTGAAACATATATCCATAATCATGTCATAAATAAAAGTTCAATTAGAGAAAATTCACATAGGAATAATTTTAAATTTAAGAATCTCTAATCTAACTATTTGTTACCTAAAATAAATTCAATGTCTAATCCTACAAAAAAAATTAGTCCTGACTACTTAAACCTTATAGTTTGAAAGTACTCATATTGTTATAACTTGTTTATTCTAAACCTAATTCTAATCACAACCTATTATAGGTTCATACATTTATGCACTATAACATACATTATATATGTATCCTTTCTTACTCATGCATAATACATTTATATCATATAGTCACATAAATCATGAACATTGAGCCAAGAAGATTTTAGAGTCACTTGCTATAGCAACCTCGATTTAACCAATTAACTAATTGATAGGCATGCACCATGTAGTGGAGTTATGCGATTCACTAAACTTCTCCATAAGTTCCTGATCATGCACATAAATCCATGTACTCATATATTAAGAAAGGAATATGAGGTTTAAAACATAACATATATACTGTACTGTAACACCTTGGATACATACAAAAATAAAAATAATTTGGTGGACTAAAATAAGGTTTTAGAAAATTTTTCTGTGGCCGTATCATAAATTTTCCTTTTTTCATGGATTATATTGAATGTGTTGAAAAGTTAGGGCCAAACTACAATTTTCCCCATTTCACTTTACTTTTCTTTTAACCCTGGTGCTAACTTCCCCATGTTTTGTGTCTCTTTCTTTTTTTGGAAACTTCCAAAGCCCTGCTCCTAAAAACTATGTTGTGTTGGCCATCAGTTTTCTTCATTTTCTCCACCATCTAGTGAGATCAAGCCACCAATCTTCTTCCTTTAACCTCTCCAACATCTTTCAACCATTGGCCTAACTCAATGGCTTACTTCTTCCTTCCTCCAGTGATCTCTAACTAATTATGAGCTTCAACAACCTGACCAGTTCATTGCCAGCTTGAGTTCTTTGTTAGTGTGGGAACTGCTGGGAGGAAGTCTTGAACTACCTCTTCGTTCGACAAACTTCATTTTGGTAAAATCCAACTTTCCAGTGAGGTCCAACTTTCTGCTAATGATCCTCTAACCTAACCTTTCTCCCTAGTCCAATTCCATCTAAGTAGCAACTAGTCATCGGTCTCTTATCCTTCAATAGCTTTGGTCATCATCTTCCTCAGTTACTCCATTTTCCCTTGTTCCCAACAATCCTTCTAGCTGTCAAAGTTGATCGACTCCATCATTCTCCTCTTTCAACCACCACTGGTCAGCTATGTAGTCACCCTACTTCAGCTCTTCTCCATCTTATTCTACCCAAACAAGCTTTTTTCGTGAGTTACACTTTCCAGCCGATCAACTCACTAATGTTGTCGTAAGTGATGGATTGGTTCAACCTCACCAGGGACAACAACCATCTCTCCTCCTTTGGCCAGCCTCTCCTACTTTTCTAGTACCAAACAACACTAATCTTATTTTTCTAGTTGCCATTGCCGGTGATAACTCTAGCATTAATCTCTCTTCAAAAGCCACTAGCTTCATTCTACCATCACTTTGCTTATCTGGTAGCACACCCAAACCCCAACCAGCTACTAGGTAATAGGTACTACTTCTTTCTAAGATTGATTTTTATCTATGTGAAGTTGTTTTAATTGAAATTTAAACATCAAACATTGTAATATTCTTGAAATAGAAAATTCATTATAAGGGCAAGTGAACTTGGTAACTAGGGTCTGATAAGCTAATTTGGGAAAGTGGTAGTTCAAAACAACTTCATTTGAAATTATTTGCATATCCTCAAGGTGAGTATATAATCCCACTCTTTTGGTAAGTCCCGATTTGCAATACAAAATGATTTTGTTATCCAAAACATTATGAATTTTAAGTAATTGGATTTTTTATGTTAACTTATTTCAAAATTTTAACTATATGTTGTATATATGAAAATGATTTGCCATAGTGAAATTAAGCTTTTTATATTGATTTTTGTTATTGGAACTAGTGAGTTCATTTTACCATATGATGTATAAATATGAAAATCATTTAGTGTCTTTAGGCATTTTGTAATGATTATGATTTACAGATGCAATGATTTCAAATTACCATGGTATGGAAATTCAAATATCTATGAAGTTTATGCTACCTAGAATGATTAACTATATTTTCTGATTTATGATATTATGATCTAATTAGAATTGATTCTTATCTTTTGTTATATCGAGTAGCATAATGTTTTTTGATTGATTAATTGTTTGAAATCCTAGATCCTTTGGAAATTCCTTGGAAATCCCTTAAGTACACCTATGATTAGAATATCTTATGTAGAAATAAGGGGGAGAATATCTAAATATCTAAACATCTAATTAGTGTGTTTGGATGGATTATAGCAATATCTATTAAGCATCATTACTTTTAGGAATTATCCTTTGGATTCCAATTATATTTTGGTAAAAGAGCTATATCAGAATATTTTGCTACTTGAATACTAGTAAATTTTAGAAAATCTCATTAAATTTCTCTTGTATTTATGTCATGATGAGTATTTTTTACAATATCATACTTTGTTTCTTATTTTACTTTTATTGAATAATATATTTAAGGACTTGACTTTCCTAATGAATTAAAGTCTCAAAACTTATTTTGAAATTGTGACTTTTAAACTAGTAAGCTTATCTTCACAAATATATGTTTTACCATTTAGAATTTGAACAAGAACTATAGATTGAGTTTAGGTTTTTTAGGAAATTATCGACTCGCTGAGTTTGTATAAAACTCACCTTATTTTCCTTCATGTTTTTCAGAGCTTGAAGTTACCCTTATTGTTCCTCATTACCCACCTAGTTCAATATCTGCCCATTGATTGAGTAGATTACCTTCTACAGAGCCTAAAGGTATATTGATGGAAAAAGCTTTGGGAATTGGCACAATAGTTATGTGCATGTATTTTGATTAGTGGATACCCATAGGATATAGACTTGTGTTATCTGGGCTATTGTGATTTTGATTTGTTGTATATGATGTGTATAAGGTGTGTAGCCCTTGTATGTTGTATAGGCCTCATGCCTAGGAGTCTGAAAATTAGAGGAAACTTTACCAAATTTCTAGTAGGATTCAAAATATAAATATTTAATTATGCATAAATTTGATTTTGGTCTTTTGCACGTTAAGTCAAATGAGGAAAGATTCTACATTATGAGGCTTGTAGGGTGTTTTCTAACAGTAACCTTCTACGCTAATCCTATTCTATGGATTGAGGATATAACAAAGTTGGTGTCAAAGCCAGGTTTTATAGTCTAGGTACATGATTAGGAGTCTCCAATTGCCAAATTGGCATAGAGGTATTGAGTTCATGTTAGTACGCCTAGGAGCATGACATATAGATAAGGATATGTTGATGCCGACGCTATGAATATGTTAAAAATCTCCACAATTCCTTAATCTTTTGTTTCTACTCACATACGTATCTGAACCCTACCTAGGTAAATCCTTTTGTTTAATAATAGGTAAGTGATGTTGATGGCAATCATAATGTTGGTAAAAAAAATCTAACAAGAATGATGCTAATTGTTATATGTGAAAATTGGTTCGAGAGCTCGTAGCCCTAGGCACGCCAAAGGCACTCAACGAGCTTCACTTCAACCATCAGAAAGCGACACAGTGAAGATCATCCCCGCACCGTCTCATGAGGCAGCGACGCAATGAGAAGATCACAAGACCAGTTCATCAGGTAGCCGATTACCCTGCTCAAGCCCGCTACCTCTCTATATCAGCACCAAGCTCGCTACAGTGGTTCCCATGATGACCTCGAGCTACGAATCCCCATTCGAGGTGCCCAGCACCTCGCTCGGTAAAGCAGCATTGAGCAACAAGTGCAGACAGACACAAGTCTACAGCCGACCATCCTACATTTTATTGTAGCCAGATTGTAACTTGTTTATTGTCTTTTTCATTTATATCTTAATGTAACATAACTGTAGCTTGTAATTAATGCATGTAACTCCTCCTTCCTCTATAAATAGGATTGTATTGTTAGAAAGAGGGAGAGAGCCAATTGTTCTATGTAGAAGCTCTGCCAAAACAAAGAGCAACATTATAACATTGTAAATACACCATTGCAATAGCACATTGCCGTGGATGTAGGGTCCAATGATATCTGGATTTGGCCAAACCATGTTAAACCCGATGTCTTCTTCTCCACTTTTCCCTTCATCCTTATTTATTTCGCCATTCTATTACATCTGAACCAGATACAGGCTTGAGATCCCAAAAGAATCCCCCTACTGGCCGGAGTTTAGAGCATAACCAAAATCCGATGTCAACACTAATGATCATTGTAAGATTGGTCCTCTTTTGGCAAACCAGGAGCATGTACTCTAGATGGATAAAACTAAATCCACCTAAAATTTTAGTGATATGGAAGTTATTGATTGTGGATTTTTACATGGTGATTTTGTTGCTTCTGCTTTGGACCCCATCGAGTGAGTTTGGGATAGGGTTGATGTCAATATATATCTGTTAGCCAATGATGGATCTTTTAGAAGAGAGACTCTCTAAGGCAAGTGAAGCATCGCAAACCCAAACATTCTTCATCAATGTTAAGAGGAGTCAAATCTAGTTTTTACAAGGATGACTAGTTGGTCAAGAATCACAGACCATGCATGCTAATGAGTGCATATGCAGCTAAGTAGGGCAATGATGTAGATGATATAGACATATTTGAGAGGATGTAAATTTTTTAGGAAATTATGGGATCTTCCTAACTTAAAAAAAATGAGTACAGAGGAAGAACTGTCTTCGGTACTTAATCAACTTGTAACAAACTAGTTACTAAAAAAAGGGGAGTTAATGACCATGGGAGGGTGGCTATTAATGTTGAAATGAGGCAGATTATCCTTGATGAAGAAGCTGGCTATTGCAAGGAAAAAGTAAGTTTAGTTATGTAGATGTGTGGCTCAATGCCATTTTTCTAATAACAAGAAGCGTCAAGATTTAGTCTTATGCCTAACATAATCTTGTAGAAGTAGGTCCCAACATATCAGGCAATAAAATTGCACTTTGAAGACCTTTATTTGAGATATGGTAAACTAATTATTATGCTTAATTAGATTAAGACTGTTGAAAAACAACCTTGAGAAATGAGATTGAGGTGTAAATTTACCCATGCCGTCAGGTACCTACACCAAATTCTACCTAAAGAAAACCATCTTAGACTTATTCACTTGGACTTCCACAAGTTTGCAAAGAGTCTACCAATGTTTTGGCAGTTTTAGGTGCTGTGGCCAATGAAGCACTTGATTTAACTGGTTTTTCCTACAATGGCAACCTAACATCATAAAAAGGGCCAACAAAAGCATTTGCACAAGCACTAGAAGGGATTCTTCCATTAGAGATCTGAGGGCTAATTTTGAGGATCATGTAAGGATTAGAAATAGTAATGAAATTCTTAATTTTATAGGTAATTGAGATAGAGAGACTAATATTGGGCAATAGAGTAGCAAAGATAATTATAGTGATGATGCACCATATTTTTAGAATGGAGTTATGTGTACCAATTATATTGATCGTTTAGACCATACAAATATAGCCAGTATGTTTAAGGCTTTTAGGCTTTAGGACTCCATGTGATGGGTTGGACCAATGTTCCAAAAGTGGATCCTAATAGTAGTATTACTACTGCTTTAATGGACATGTATCAAGCTATGGGACATGCTCTGGCCCAGCAACATGGTGGTTTTGTAGCTCACAATTCTGTGTTTCCTAAGGAGCAGGGAAAGTGGAAAGCAACAATCCAATCAAGAGAGTTTTGAAATCTATAAAGTGATACTACAATAATGTTTACACTAGTGGGAAAAAAAAGATGCAATAAGCTTATTTTTTTAAGTCACTTCCAATCACAAGTAAGGAAACCTACGCTCTGGGAGCTAGATTCATATTACTATCTCTATGTATCTGGAATTGGGGATGATCATATCTTTGATAAGTTTTTTGAACCTGATCTTAAGTCTTCTAATAATGCTAAAATAACCCGCCAGCCTATCCTAGCTTGTGAAGACTTTTTAAGCATAACATTGACTTCATTTGACAAGTTAATTAAAAAGACGTATGATAGAATTAAGAATGTAAGACTTTGTAGTGAACATGATAAAAAACTAGGTGGTAGTGCCGGAAATAATGGTGTTGCATCTGATACAGCTAAGATATAGTTAAAAAGGCCAAACTAGCTTTTTGGCTAGAGAAAGTATGAAGAAGGTGCTACTGCCAAAGTTACTTCTTGTGAAACTAATGATAGTGCATCTCTGGTAGAGAGTAAGGTCGCAAATCCAAGGTCTAACTAGTTGTAGTTCCTTGCATCATTTTGAAGCACAAGCTAGATTGGAGAACAACATAAGTGAAAAGAAAGAAGGAAAAAAATTGAGAAGATACAGGCAATGTGTGAAAATCTTGAGGCTTTTCTTTGAATAAATTTATCTTTTGAAGATTCCTTTGTTTCAAAAGTTTTATGCTGGTTGGTTGGAGATGTTGGGAAGTGCTCTAATCAAGACTTTATCATTAAATGAATGAATATATATACATAATGGAAAAGAAGCTCAAAGATGATGATAAATATGATTTGAACTTCTCTTTGAACATTTTAGTTCTTAGGAAAGGTAGGGTGGGAAAGAGTGCAACCATTAATTCTATTTTTCATGATTTCTGTTGGTTGCTATCTAGATTTTCTTCTATGTCAGGACCATTAAATCTTTTTGGTCATTGGAAGTGACTTTTCTTCCAGCATAAGTCCCTACCACCCCTAAACCATATGATATCTTCTCTAATGCAATCAAATGCTCATCTAAAATTCTCTGCCAATTGGAATTAAGTAGGACCTTTACTTAGAAAATTATGTTTTTTTTTATGATGTTGAGCATGAATGTAATCTACTTCACAACTCAAGCTTGTGAGGAAACTAATGGTTTTTGCGAGGTTCAAAGGAAAGCTAATGTTAAGGACTTCTTGGTTATCATGAACAAAAGTATATATTGTAGTAATAATTGTTCTGATAATGGAGAAGATCAAAGTCCATGAATTATATAGAGATCGATATCTGAATTTATGTCTCTACTCTTTGTTAGGTCAATTACGGGCAATCATGGCTAGGGCCACATATATGGATATGATAGTGACCATATTGTAACAAAGCTTGCTATGTCTGGTAAGTTTGCTGTTAATATTCTTGATCAAATTAAAAAGAGTTCTATCTACCAAGATTTTCATTAGTTTATTTGAAGATGTTTCTTAACATAGATCTTTTGGAAACCAACTAGCTTGCTTGCTTGCTCATAAAGAGAAGTAGAAAATTTCATCACAAACAAAACTTTTGGAATTACAATCACATACTAGTGCGACTTTGCTACAACTCGACTTAAATGAATCACTCCTTTCTATAGGTTTGGTCACATCCTCATATATGACAAATTAGTACTTTCTTCTCTTCATAAGTCTCTGTGTGTATACTTTAACTGTTAAATATTGATACCAAGATTATCTAGTTTATAAGTTACCATAATATAACTATGCTTTGATAATTCAAGGATGAAGTCCTTTGATGGGGGGAGAGTTTGTAACACCTTGGATACATATAAAAATAAAAATAATTTGATGGACTAAAATGAAGTTTTAGAAAATTTTTCTGTGGCCGTTGATGTTGGTTTGTTGTAACCGATCAAATTAAAAATTTATAAAACCATATTACACTACTCTACTTGTAGCATAGAGTAACATCGAGTCGAACCCAAAGATCATTTGTGGATGATATCAATCAATTAGGACTGGAAATAAGGGGGGGTTGGCAGAACTACACTAACATGCAGAAATTAAAACAGAAATAAACAAAGCAACCAGCTAAGGGAATCAACTTGAGATTAATGCATCCTTGATCACTAAATATTCATTCAATTATTGTTAATCATAACAAGGATATCTAAAATGATTAATAAGTACAATGCAGAACTCAGTCACAAACAATCCATCAAGATCTCAATGCATTGCTTGGTTTTCCTATCCTCTTCTAAGGTAATTATCAAGATCTCAATAACCATATTAATATCTAAATCAAATGAATCCATTTAACTTAAATATCACAATAAAAAAAAAAGGAAAAGATGAGAAATGACCAGCAAATGAATACAAGTTGGAAGGAACAAGATCTTCTCATTAATTTTCAAGTTTTCAACCCCTTAGACTGGTTACAACTTAGCCTTCCATGGAGGCATGAAAATGTAGAGAAAAATGAAGAAAAATATGATACACTATTCCTACCAGAAAACTACACGAAAACACTCTAAAACTAAGCTAAAAACTAAACTAAAAAGCTTTCTGCAAAATGGCTTTGCCTGGGTAAAAAGAAGAAGCTAGTTGCATATAGGTGGATAGGTAATGATGGCTAACTGGTGTAGTCTGCTGCTGCCATTACATGTGGTGCTTAATGCAAACTGCTTTCTCTTTCTTTTTTGCTGACTTATGGGTCTCCAGATGGCTGAGTGTTTGTTGGATCAAAGGATGTGCAATTAGGCTCAAAATCCATGCCAATTGGGGCCTTGAAAATCCAATTCTGTAGAGCCCATTTTCACAGCATTTCTGCCCCAACTTGTAGCTTATTTTGCATGCCCATATTGATGTTTTCAACTCTAGAATCTTCAATGGAATTGTCTCTTTATGTCTCAGCTTCCATTTGGGCTTTGTTTCACCTCATTTGGACCTCTATAGCTCAAGTTATTGTCTATTGAATGCATGAAGGTCAGGCTGCCAGGGATAGGGTTGAGATAGTATTCTGATTCTAAATTGAGCTCCAATTTTGGATGACCAATTGTGAGATTTAGCTTTTGTAGTCTTCATGAAAGTTGTAGATCTCTCTCTTATTTTTTCTGCAAGATAAGAATCACATCAATTAGAAAGTGTAGCTCAAGATATGGCCAGATTATAGAAACTGCTCAAAATGGCCAAATTATGTAGAATTTTTCAAATGATGCCAATTGACACTAAATCATAAGTACACACTAACACAGCTGGAGTAAGTCATTTTTGGATCTTAAAATGCTAAGTAAGAGGACAATTAAATGTGTCAAATATTTTGTTGTTAGTCATATCACAAATTTTCCTTTTTTTAATGGACTATATTGAGTGTGTTGAAAAGTTATTAGGGCCAAATTGCAATTTTTCCCATTTCACTTTACCTTTCTTTTAACCTAGGCACTGACTTCCCTATGTTTTGTCTCTCTTTCTTTCTTTTTTTGGAAACTTTTAAAGCCCTACTCCTGAAAACTCTGCTATGCCAGCCGTTGGTCTTCTTCATTTTCTCCACTATCACAAGCCACCAATCTTCTTCCTTTCACCTCTCTAGCACCTCTCCACATCGGCCTAACTCAATAGCTCACCTCTTCCTTCCTCTAGCAAACTCTAACCAATTATGAGCTAGCTTTCAAGTGGCTTTCCTTCAGCAACCTAACCAACTCATTGCCGACCTGAGTTCTCTGTCAGCGTGGGAACTGTTGGTAGGAAGTCTTGAGCTACCTTTTCGTTTGGCAACCCTCTTTCTAGTGAGATCTAACTTTTCTGCAAGGTCCAGCTTTCCACCGACAACCCCTTCACCCAAACTTTCTCCCTCATCCGGTTCCATCCAAGTAGCAGCTGGTCACTGGTCTCTTTTCCTTCGGCAGCTCTGATTATCATCTTTCTTGGTTACTTTGTTTTCCCTTGTTCCTGGAAATCCTCCTAACTACTAGAGTTAATCAATGCCACCGTTCTCCCCTTTGAACTACCACCAGTCAACCATGCAATCACCCTACTTTAGCTCTTCTCCATCCTTTTCTACCTAAACAAGCTTCTTTGGTGAGTTACTTTTTCTGGCCGATCAGCTTGTGATGCCACCATGAGTGACTGACCGATCCAACCTCACCGATGACAACAACCATCTCTCCTCCTTTATCCAGCCTCCCCTACTTTCCTTGTATCGAACAATAGTGATCTCATTTTTTTGGTCACAACCACCACTACTGGTGACAACTCCACCGTTAATCTTTCTTCAATGGCCAGTCGGCTTCATTCTACCATCATGATGCTTATCCAGTAGCATACCCAAACCATAATCAGCTATTGGGTAATAGGTATTGCTTCTTTTCAAGATTGATTTTTATCTATGTGAAATTGTTTTAATTGAAATTTAAACATCAGAAACAGTAATATTCTTGAAACAGAAAATCCATTGTGATGACACGTGAACTTGGTAACTAGGGTTTGATAAACTAATTTGGGAAAGTAGTAGCTCAAAACAATTTCATTTGAAATTATCTAGATATCCTCAAGATGAATAGATAATTCTACTCTTTTGGTAAATTTCTGATTTGCAATATGAAATGATTTTTCTATCTGAAACATTATGAATTTTAAGTAATTGGATTTTTTATGTTAACTTATTTCAAAATTTTACTGTATGTTGTATATATGAAAATGATTTGCCATAGTGAAATTATGCATTTTATATTGATTTTTGTTATTGGAACTAGTGATTTCATTTTTATCATATGATGTATAAATATGAAAATGATTTAGTATATTTCGACATTTTGTAATGATTATGGTTTACAGAAGCAATGATTTCATATTACCATGATATGAAGATTCTAATATTTATGAAGTTTATGCTACCTGAAATGATTGACTATATTTTCTAATTTCTAATATCATGATCTTATTAGAATTGATTCTTATCTTTGGTTATATTGGGTAGCATAATGTTTTTCAATTAATTAATTGTTTGAAATCCTGGATCCTTTGAAAATTCCTTGGAAAACCCTCGAATGTACTTGTGATTAGAATATTTGGTGGAGAAATAAGGGGGAGAATATCTGAATATCTTATTAGTGTGTTTGGATGGATTATGGTGGTATCTATTAGGTATGGTTACCTATAGGAGGATTCCAATTGTATTTTAGTAAAAGATTAATTTCAGAATATTTTGCTACTTGAATACTGATAAATTTTAGAAAATCTTCTTAAATTTCTCCTATATTTATGTCATGATGAGTATTTTTCATAATATCATACTTTGTTGCTTATTTTACTTTTGTTGAATACTATATTTAAGGACTTGACTTTCCTAATGAATTAAAGTCTCAGAACTTATTTTGAAATTGTGACTTTTAAACTAGTAAGCTTATCTTCACAAATATATGCTTTACCATTTAGAATCTGAACATGAACTGTAGATTGAGTTTTGGTTTTTCTATGGGATTATCTACTTACTGAATTTCTATTAAATGTACCCTATTTTCCTTCATATTATTCAGAGCCTGAAGTTACCCTCACCATTCCTCCTCGCCCATCTGGGTCAGGATCTACTCATGGATCGAGTAGATTACCTTCTGCGAAGCCTAAAGGGATATTGATGGTGAAAGCTTTGGCAGTTGGTATAATGGTTATGTGCATGTATTTTGATTGGTGAATGCCAATAAGACATAGACTTATGTTGTTTGGGCTGTTGTGATTATGATTTATTGTACAGGATGCATATAGGGCGTGTAGCCCTTGTATGTTGTATAGGCCTTGTGCTTGGGAGTCCAGAAAATAAAGGAAATTCTACCGGATTTCTTGTAGCATTTAAAATAGAAATATTTGATTATATATAAATTTAATTCTAGTCTTTGACATGTTGAGTCAGATTAGGAAAGATTCTACATTATGAGGCTTATAGGGGGTTTCTTAACGGTGACTTTCTACACTGGTTATGTTCCATGGATCGGGGCATGACATCTACTAGTATGGCTTAGGTCCCAATACCATTCATAGTGGCATGGGTTTCTTGACTGACTATATCCATAATAATCATAAACATAGGTTCTTCCCTAAGTGCGCTTAGGCATTCTTAACTTAATAAGTCAGTTTGTAACAACATTCATAGATAATAATTTTATGCTTATCTTAATATTGTGTCTATATTTTTTTCAAAATGACTAAAATACTGTTTTACTAGAATTATTGAGCCTAACCATACCTAAAATTATTTACTGAGTCATAGACACTAATTACTTAAATCTAAATATGATTCTAAATTTATACCTTGAACATATTCATAATTCATAAATTTCTTAATCATACTCATAATTCATAATTCATCTACTATGTCTTTATTCTTTTTAGGCTTATTTATACTTGTGACAAGTGTTACACTTGGTTTTGAACTTTATTGTCAAATATTGATCTA
>JANHAO010006861.1:0-20814 GCA_026873985.1 Saraca asoca
AGCATATCACTTATTTAGTTATAAAAAAATAAAATTAATAATTATGTGTGTATTAGCACATGAGAAATATATTTAGTCCTATCATAGTATTGAGAATCTTAATATTACTATCTATAGTATTTTAACAATTCAAGAAACTATCTCCCTTATTTTAGTATCCATTTCACTATGACGTTAAACCATTTGATTTTTCAAAATAAAGCACTAAGATTTTAGTGTTACAATATGATTAGAAGGACACCCATAAATGATTTGTTTATGTCCTAACTAAAAGAATTCTCAAAACACTTTAACGATTTGGTTCACTAAAATAGATTATGAATCATCTAATAAAATTATGACAATTCATATATAATTTTGAATAACTCCAATATTATGACCTATTTATATTAATTGTTATGCTTTTAATACATAATTCACTGTTGAGTCATTAAAAAAGAAATCTTCTGGTGATTTTATTTGTGTATTGCATATAGCTTAGAAAAGTTTTAAAAAACTTAATCTATCAATGTGGACTAAGATAATTCATTAATAATATAAATAAATCATTTTTTTTATAAAATTGTGATTCACTCAAATAAATCTCTCATACCATTAATAAGTAGTCCATATCCCACTTAAATAAAAATTTTATGAATTTAATTTACGGCATTTTTAGTGATGTAGTGACTTGATGTTATTGCACTTTTGTGATGCACTTGTATTTGATGTTATCTTAGGGACTTTTTTCTTTTTAGTATATTGGATTTGAACTCAGAATATTACTTGTGTATGTTAAATGATTTGTCACTCTTATTATCACAAAAATCCATCAAGGAGTTTTCATAGCTTAGCTATTAAAGTTGACACTAGAATCAAAGTAACCAGTTTGTAATTTGAACTTTGTATGTGTAACTTAGAGTTTTTTTACTTCACTTTCAAATCACCATGCCAATTTTTAAGCAGGTAATTTCATGGAGAGTTTAACCTCTTGGTAGGTTGAATGTTTTTACTATTGAATTACTATTTTTTTTTAAAAAATAAAGTAGGTCAAATAAAAAAAACATTTCTTAATATAAAAAAGGCAATCCAATAATAAAAACATTCCATCGAGTTTAAACTTCTCATAAAATTATCCTTCTTAACCTTTGAATCACAAATTATGTATAATAATAACCTGCCACATGGGACACAAAGCCCATGTGGTCCAAGTGTATGCTATTATGTACATCAACAAGCAGAGTTCCAAAATTTCTCAAATGCTGATGTCATTGCCATTTTTGTCTCGTTGTTTCTCTACTCTCAGTTCTTGTAAAACCCAATGCTACTCTACCCATCTCAGAATCAGGTAGAGGAGGCCATTCATAGAGCTAACAAAAATGGTGAATAAGGTCTCATTTTGCTTATTCTTTGTCTTCGCTCTGTCTCTCATCGCATCAATCTCTGCGGAGGAATCCGAGGGCAAGGAGTTTGTGCTTACGTTGGATCAATCCAACTTTTTTGACACCATCAACAAGCATAATTTCATCATTATTGAGTTCTATGCTCTTTAGTATGCTTCATTTTTTGTAGGTTTTTTTTTATAATTTTGGATTTGATTCAGTTTTTGGGTTAATCTTTAATAGCTCTAATATGCTTCCATTGTGTTCAGTTTGTTGTTGATTTGTCTTTTGCTATTGTATGTTGGAGTTTGACAATGTTATACTTAAATTCTTATTTTAGGTTATTTGGGTAGAACATCTTTGGGATAAGTGTTATCCTTTATTTGATTTATGTTTTTCCATTTACTACTCAAATAGTTTGCTGAAAAATTTGACAAATGTCAAATATTGTTTGTTAAAATGCCCGAAGTTATCACATGTTTTTGATTTATTGAGCATGTTGTCGTAACTGGAGTTATTATTGCAAAAGAATAATTCTGATTGCCTAATCCACCATACTTTCCCCGCCTCACCGAATGCTTCTGAATTCCACCTATTATTTTCAATTTCAAAAGATGTTAATGCTTGTAATTTAGTCCGTGAATACTTTGAGTTTTTTTTTATATGCTATATTGAGATAAGCATTTAGATCCAATTAGTATTACAATTTGGTTTCTAATAACATTTATACATATTCTTTTCTTTTTCTCTTTTTAGGTGTGGCCACTATAAGAAGCTTGCTCCAAAGGTAATATTGTTCTCTTTTTATTAGGGTTTCCTCCAAGTTTGCCTAGCAGGGTAATATGAATACTAATTTTCTATATTTATTTGTATAGGAAAGCTATTTCTAACTTGAGTAGTCACGATCCTCCCATTGATTTGGCTATAAAGTTGATGCCAATGAAGAGAAGAACAAAGAGTTTGCATCCAAATTTGAAATTAGGGAATTCCTAACAATTAAGATTCTTAGAAATAGGAGAAAAAATGTTCAAGAATACAAAGGTCCTCATGAAGCAGATGGTATTGTTGAATATTTAAAGAAATAAAGCAGTTCCCAAGTGCATTGAAATTAAGTCTGTTGATGAAGATGGTGCTTTTGTCAATGAAACTAAAGTTGTTATTACAAGCAATCAACCACTTCAGATGTTCTCTATTTTGCTTCATTGTTAAATTGAAATGGACAGTAAGCTTGTTTGCCTATGTTTGTAGGATGGGTGTTTCTAAAATTTTCTAAAGAGAAGTTTGAGAACTTCATTACTGTAGCAAAGAAATTATGGTCTAACTATGAATTTGGTCAAATCCTAAATGCCAAATACCTTCCATGGAGTGACTCATGAGTTTCTGGGCCTGTAGTTAGGTTGTTTAAGCCATTTGATGAACTTTTTGTCAATTTCTAGGTAGTGTTGGGTTTTACTGCATTTCAGCAGAAACATTATGCATTTTATTATATGTAATTTAGTTTTTCAACATCATTTGCTTGTGTATAATTATCCTGTGGATGTCTTGTGCCTCTAGGATTTTCATGTGGAAGCTCTAGAGAAGTTTGTGGAAGGATCTAGTATTCCTATTATGACAATCTTTAACCATGACCCAAACAATCATCTGTATGTCATCAAGTTCTTCAACAGTCCCCAAGCAAAGGTAACATGGGACTAAAGTTTAAATTTATCTGAAGGGTTAGTTTCTATGCATTGTTGCAATATTGGATTATTTAGTTATGGAGTTCTATCTTTCATAAATATATTTCTTTATTCAATTTCTTTCAGTACAATCTTTATTCCAAGAAATTTCTTAGTTTTATTTGATTTTGATTGTGTTTCATTTCTTTTTATGAGCTTTTGATAATTTGGTAATCTAATTTAAGGTCTTTAAAATTGGTAGGCAATGATGTTTCTAAACTTCACTTTTGAAGATGCCCATTCTTTTAAATCAAAATACCGTGAAGCTGCTGAGCAATATAGGAATGAAGGCATAAGTTTTCTAGTTGGAGATGTTAAGGCTAGTTAGGATGCCTTTCAGGTTAGTGCCAAATAGTTGCCATTTTTTGATTATTGAATTTCAATATTAGCTTTTGGTGGTTGAAAATTGGTTTTTCTTGGTAGTATTTTGGACTTAATGAAGACCATGTGCCTCTAATTGATGTTCAACATGATGATGGAAAGAAAATTTTCAAGCCAAATTTGGAACTTGATCACATTTCAACTTGGCTCAAGACATACAAGTTAATGTTTGTCGCTTTTGATAGCTTTTTTCTTTAATAGGTTGTAATTTTGCACCATAATTGTAAGTCTATAGAAGTCTAAAAACATTATGATCTTGATTGCTATTATTTGTCTCATATTGTATGCATGATGATGACCCTTTTCTTTGAATTCATAATTTCAAAAAGGAAATGTTCAACCATTTAAGAAATCTAAACCTATTCCTAAAGTTCATGATGAGCTTTTTAAAGTAGTAGCTGCTAGCAATCTTGAGGATATAGTTTTCAACTCAACGAAATATAGTATGCAATATTGTTTATTTCTGTTTAGTTTCGAGATAAAATTTGGTGTTCTCTATGCTATAGTAATGTTGATTAAATAATGCATCCTATAATGTCATCTATGTACAATTAGCTCTGTGCCTGATGTTTATGCACAAAATTCAACTGCTTAAAACGTCAATTAGTCATGTAATTATTCTCCTTTGTGAAAGAGGCTTTTTTCTAATAACAGTGTAATTTTTGGATGATGTACCAGGCCGTTTTGCTGGAGTTTTATGCCCTTTGGTGTGGACATTGCAAAAATTTGGCTCTTATTTTAGAGGAAGTTGCTATATCATATCAAAATGATGTTGAAGTTATTATTGCAAAACTGGTAAAAGAAGAAACACAAGAATAAGCAAAAGATGAGTTTTAAAAAGGTAAAATTTTCTTTCATTGAACTCTTGGTTCGGGATGCTTTTGGCTGCATAAATACTTATTGAGTTTCTCATTCATATTTTGAAGTGCTTCAAACCCAAGCTTATTTTTTACCAAGACAAAGTATCAATGGAATGCAAAAATCACATCCCAAAAGTTCCAAATTTAACTCAAGTAAACATAATAAGTACATCAAAATGCACTAAAATCAAAATTTTTAATATAATAAGTACATCACGATAATAATTCAAAGTCCAACTAAACATTAACAACCTAACTGCACCTTAATCATGACTCAACATCAAAACATCAACATCTGGAACTAGTTAATAACTTTAAAGCAAATTACTTTCTACATTGAAAAGTTGATCATGAGGAGAAGAAAATATCTTCTGGTAATGGATTAGCAAAGGATCCTGTGGATGACTCATAGAGAACTGCCTATGTGAGTGGACTTAGTCAACAGGAAAACCACCATATGCTCCAATGAAGTTAGGATTGTTAAAAGTATTTGGATTAGTGACATTTTGGTTTAGTGGTTAAGATGATGTTGTATAATAATCTTGTATAGGAATGCTCTTTTCTACATTTGGATTTGTGGCAGTCTGTTGCAGTAGCCCAAACAAAATCTCATAATAATCTTCTATAGAAATGTCTTCTTCCACATTTGGATTGAAGATATTTTGTTTTGGCGGCTGAGATGACATCATATGAATACCTTGTATATGATTGCTTTGTTCCACATGAGCATTGTAACTATTTCGGTCCATAACATTTTGTACTGGTGGCTGATATGATATCATATAGTTATTTTGTATATTGTTGCTATGTTCCATAAGAGAATTATAATTGTTTGAATTCACAGTATTTTAGTCCAATGGTTAAGCCCCTATAAAATTCTCTCTATCACTATTGCCTTCATCATCTAGGTCATTAGTAGCTCTTGTATGCCTACGATGCTCATGTATTGTGCATAAAACCACTCATTAAGCTACAAAAAATTAGAAATATGTTAAATTTTATGGTGATATAAACATAATTAGCAAATTATTAGATATACATTTTAAGTTCATACCCTCATATCATCTTGACTTGCTCTTTACCTTGACTGCTTACTTGATCTGTATATTGTGTATTCATACATCATTTGATTTATCTTTTTTCCTTTAGGATGCTTTCCTCTATAGAATACAAGTGATCTCTTAGATCTAATCTTAATCCCATTATGCTTCACATGATGTTCAGATCCTAATGCCTTCCAATATCCATCTCCTACTATTCTATTTGGTCTCTCTCCATTTTTATACTTTCTATCTCTTTGGGTGAAGATATACCAAAAATTCTCTCCTTGTGGCATATATCTTTTTGTAATAATAGTACAATATGTATAATATTTTATATGCTTTTTTATAAATAAAAAATCATTTTAATCTTGAGAATGTTGAAACATTCAACAACAATCAATATTGTTTTCAATTATGATAACAAATGTATGAACACGGGAACCTATTCTCCTATTTTCATAGTTTTCAAATTTTTTTATTAAGATTTTAAAAACAAACCTTTACCAATGTGCCGAATTTTGCATCTCTCTACATTTTTTTATTTCATTTTGTTTTCATTACATTAAAAAAAAAAAACCTCCATCTCGGTATCATGTCTAAAGGAGGTCTATAGTTAATTAGTTGTGGGTACCGAGATCTTGGCATCTTTCCTATGTATTAAAAAAAAAAAAAACCTTCTTTCCTTCTTTTGTGGGTGATCAGCCCTTTCTTTCCATTTCAATTTTGACTTTTGACCTTTTTCCACTTTAGCCATTACATTACAAGGAAAAAAAAAAACTCCCTCCATCTCAGTATCACGTCTAAAGGAGGTCCACAATTAATCGGCCATGGGTACCGATATCCATTTTGGCATCTTTCCTATGTATTAAAAAAAAAAAATCCTCCCTCTTTCCTTCTTTCTTAGGTGATCAGCCCTTTCTTTCCACTTCAATTTTAATCTTTAACCTTTTTCTACTTTAGTTTTTTTTTGTTTAATTACATTTTTGGTACATCTAATATTCACTTTGATCATATTTGATCTCTCTCTTTTCTTCCTCCATATCAACTTTTTTGTTTCTAATTTTAACATAGATAGAATTTCAGATCAAAATTGTTTTCATTTTGATTTTATGGAAAAAATAAAATTTTATATTTTAAGGGATCAAATACAAACAAAATGTATATTAGAAGGAAAATGTAATTAAACCTTAAAAATTTCATCAAAATTGAGATAAAAAAGTAGAAGAATAAGCAGATGCACACATGTAAAAAGATAAAAAAAAAAAGCATATAGAAAATACCTACAAGACTTTCAAGATTGTAGTTTTCTAACTCAACTTCATATATCAGATCAATCGGTAAAGCTCTTTTAGTGACTTTAGGAATCAAATAATAGAGGATGAAATCTTTATCTGAGGGTCTAAATCTATATCCCACGGGAATAAAGAAAGAATTTAGATGTATTTCTGCCATTAATAATTTATCTCAGAATTATTACTCTGAATAATGAATAGTGATACTCTCTCTCACATAAATATATATTGGATAATAGGCCCGTCTGTGTAGTAACTACTGGCAAAGTTAAATAGAGATAAAATATGGAATTTTGTAAGATTTGGCCTAAATAGAGGAAAATTTTGATTCTGGATAACAAATTGGGCTTACATCATGAAATTTTTAAAGTCCAGCATTCTTAAAATTTCCATATTAAAGGAAAATAGGGAAAAATTGATTCCATAATTAAGAAAAATAAAAAAGTACAATTAACCAATTAAAAGTGACTTGATTTATATGATCTTAAAAAAATAACAAAAATGCTAGGATTATAGTTATAGAAGCATTTGAAGACGGATTGATTGAGATACAAAAAGGACTATAAAAATAAAATATGTAATTACAATTTATAACTACTGTTGACTATCATAATGATGCACAAAATTAATTTTTTATAAATATATTATTTTTATAATTAATATAGTTCTATTTCAAAATATAACAAAAGCACAAATAGTGTGCAAGAGGCCTTGATCCTCCTTAATGTAATTCTTGTTAATATTTTTTATGTAATTTTTTATTCAAAAATATACTTAGACATCTCATAAAATTTTTTTATCAACTTCAATGATATTATGTAATGCATGTGAAGATAAAATTTAAGTTAATAATGCTTTATTTTTTGGTTTGGCCAATTAATAAATTTTACAAAAAAATTAATCTATCATATATTACACATAAATATAAATATAGTCAATTTAGCAACATAAGACTTTAAAAGAAGAGATGAAAACTCAAGCAAAAGGAAAAAGATAAAAGCTTAACAAATATAATTATCCTTATTATTTCTTGCGGACCTGTAATAAGGAGACTTGGATCACAAAAATATCTTCTTGAAAGAAATAATTTTTTTTCTTGAAAAAAATAAGAGTCATGTATTTATTGAATGCCAGCGAAGTTTGACCTATATTATATTTGATAAAATTGGAATTTTATGTACTCATTTCGAAGTTATGTATTAAATAACTAAATATATTTTGTCAAAGTTTTATCTCTTTAGCGGTATAAGGTCCCCTAATTATATTATTTGATTTTTATTTACTACAGGATTCTGTATCTCACCTGTGATTGTATATGGCTGATTTTTCTTACTTGAGCTTTGTTTAATTGATCTATGTTTCTAATGAGCATGATTAGGAGTCCAACTTTTAGTTTGAATTTGTGGTTTTGCAATTCAGAACATTAAGGACGTTTGTTTTA
Organism: Saraca asoca; assembly: GCA_026873985.1. Taxonomy (NCBI): domain Eukaryota; kingdom Viridiplantae; phylum Streptophyta; class Magnoliopsida; order Fabales; family Fabaceae; genus Saraca; species Saraca asoca. The sequence goes on from JANHAO010006861.1 coordinate 8,097, forward strand.
AAACCAAACTTGAATTTGGGTAAAGAAAATTATATTCCCTTTGAACTATATTTTAAATCTAAATCATTTTCTATTATATCAATCTTGAATTTGAGTAAAAAAAACTATGTTCCCTTGAACTATGTTCTAAAGCAACTTATCCCTCTTAACTTTGAAATCCTACACTTAATTTCCCTAAAGTTAAATTAGCTATAATATCAAATGAATTATTAATCATAATAAAATTTTCAGAATTTTAATCAACCATGTCATTATGCTTTCTTTCGTATTAATTAGTTAGATAACACTCTTATCACTAATACAATTTAACTAAAAGTTGTGAATTATTTTAAATTTTTTTAGAAGAATTAAGGGTAATCTCAATAAACAATTTTTAAATTTCTTATATGAATTCATAATATATTTTATTTAAATATGATTTATTTTGCAAAAAAAAAATTGTGTATTGCTCGTTTCATTCATTAAAATAAATATGTAATATTTAATACAAATGCCCACTAGAGCTAAAAAAAGTTTTAACAATTCTATTAACTTCTATTTTTTATTATGAGTAATACTATATCCATCTTTGTCATTAAAAGTTAAATTTTATGTGGTTTCATTAAATTATTAAACATTAAAAAGAGAGAGAAAAATGAATATCATTTGCATGGATTACAATTTTTGTTTTCTTGAAAGAGATTAAATTTTAATTGTCATATATAATTTTGAGAAAAAAATAATCTGCATGAAAATTTCTCTTTTTAATTTTGTTGCATTTTATAAATGAGTATTACTTTGATTACTTTTTTCAATTAATGCATGAAAGTTAATATTATTAATAAACAATCACAGCTACTTGAAATTAGTTATCAATTACTATTATTAAGACAGGGTTTAATCTTTGACACATGACATCTTGAGGTGAAATTTTTTCCCGCCTTTTAGACTTTTGAAATTTTCAATTATGATGAAGGTTATAATAGACTATTTATTTTTTAAATCTATATATTTAGCATGGCCACGGTTGAATAACAATTTTCTAACTTCTCACTAAAATAAATAATCATAAATAAATTTAAATAGATAATTATTGTTTATTAATAAATGTTATAGTTATTAATTAATATTAATAAACAATAATTTCAATTCCAATAAGAAATAAAAACAGTTCAATCTCAACCTTTTAATAAATAATATAAAATAAAATAATATATTTGATTATAAATAATTTATATAAAATAATATTAATAATATTGCTTTCAAATGGAAGTCATTTATGAAAATATGTAATATAATATTAATAAACATATTTAAAAATATTAATTAATTATTAAAGTCATCAATATATTTATTAATTTTTAAAATTTGTATTTGTCATGATGAAAAATGAAATAGACATATTTTTATAATAACGGATAATGCATAATAAAATAGTAATAATATTATATTTTTTTAGTGATTATAAAATAAATTAATGACTAAAACTAGTAATCATATATAAATAAATATGAATATCTATTTACTTTCAAAATTAATACAACTAGCATGCCTACTATTTGAATGGTAATTTTCTAACTTCCTAGCACAGCAAATGATTCTAAACAAATTTTAATAAATAATTATTTTTATAAATAAATGTTTAGTTATTAATTAATATTAATAAATAATTTCTATTCCAATCTTCTATGAAGAAATAAAAACAGTTCAATCTCAATCTTATATTAACATACACATATATAAATAAAATAACATATTTAATTATAAATGATTTATGTAAAATAGTTTTTTTAATGAGAAAGTAATAAGTAATAGTTTTTGATTTCAAATGAAAAAAAAGTTGCATAGCAATTTTTTTTTAATTTTTATTGAAATTTATAACCTTTTGTTAAAAACCTACTAATATCTTAAACTAGGGTTGGCCACATGTCATGTGAAAAGACCAGCTTAAGAAAGTTATGCAATTTTCTATTTTTCAGAAGCCAATCTGGAACCCTGGCTGATGCTAGTTTTTTTATGGTGCGTGAGATCTACTATACAGTGTCCAATATAGTTTTTTTTTTTAATTTGTGAAAAGTGTCAAATATAGTTAAAATGGAAATAAGAGTATATGCCAAAGAAATAATATTACACTTTGAATTCCTTAGAAAAAAGGGACAATACGAACAAAACTTCAAACTCCTAGACAAGTAGATAAATAGAATAATTATCTAGAACTATTTGATAATTCTTTGAATAATTTTTATGTATTATTATTATTATTATTATACCATTTAATAATTTATATCAAGAGATTTAAAATGAGTTAGTAATATTATAATTTTATTATTAGATATAATATTTATATTTCTTAAATACATTTAATCCAATTAAATTATTATTCAAATGTTACTATTAAATAAAAGAGAAAAAAATGCACTTTTGATTTCATTAACTTTCACTTAAATTTTAATATTGTCCCATAAGTTTTTTTTAAGTGAATTTTCCTGCCAACATACAAAAAAAAAACGTACAATATTATTTAATAATCCAACTTCGTTTGTTTTTTTTAATAGAGATGTTTGCAAGATACTCAACTTTATGTGGCCAATCTATTTTAAATGTCTAATTACATTTGTTTCCTTTTCTTTTCCATTTTTTTCTCTCTCTTTCCAATTTTCCAATATCCTGAAGCCTCCCAGTTTCGGGAAGGGGGGAGGGGTTTCTTGCTGGAGAAGAAGAAAGGGAAAAAATGATGAACAAAGAAAAAGAAAAAATATGTACTTAGGTGTCTAAAAATATTTTAATCAGGTAGGTACCTCTATTAAAAAATCAAATCTAATTAGATTATTAACTAATATTATAAGTTTTTCAAAAGTGAAGGGATAAACTTATTTAAAAAATCTTATAGAAAAAAAATTAAAATTAAAGGGTTAAATATAAAATTTTGCCAATAAAAGAGATTTTTTTTTGTATAATATTCGAAACCAAAACATATAGCTAATAATTAATAGTCTATTAATTTCGACAATAAATAAAATTTTATGAAAAATAATTTAATGAGGAAATGTATTTTTAAAAATGAATTAATTTTTTATTGCTTAAATAATATAAGAAAAAAATATTTTCTTTTGTTTTATTAACAAGACGTTTACTAGTTTTTTTATTAAAAAATATTATTATATATGTAAATTTTATCTTTAAGATGAAGATACACAATAATTGTTTTATTATTCAATGTATTTTCAAGAATTAATAGATCTTTACTAGTAAAAGGTAAAAATTAAATGTATTCTGTATCTAAAAAATATTTAAAATAGAATATTTAAATTCTTGTTTTCAATTTTTGTCATAAAATTAAATCATATTCAATTTATTAAAACTATTAGTTACATTTACCCAATCTTTTTATTATTCAAAATACTTTTTTATATAATTTTTAATATATTTATTAAATATAAATATTTATAAAATGAAATAGAAAAGAAAGAAGAAAGACAGAAATGAAAAAAAAAAGGGGAAAGATAGAAGGAGAACGATCGAGAGGAAAAAAAATGAAAATGGTGAAAGAGGGAGGGAGGAAGAGAAAGTTAACTGAATTGAGGAACGAAAACAAACAGAGAATAAGTGGGATTATATAATATAACATAATTTAAGAAAATAATATCTTTTAATTTAAATAAGAAGTCACTGCCTTTTTAAATATATATATTTTTTCCAATAAAATCTAGTTTTACTTGATAAACTTTTCCATTAAGCAGGAGAGGTAGAAATATTTTCTTTTCAAATAAAACATTTTCCAAAATAAAGTCCAATTTTATTTGACATCCACATATGCGCAACCCAATTCGACCCTCACGATTCTTCACAGTGACGTGCCACATCACCACCTCATCTATTCCTAGGCCACGTGATATCTGAGCCAACGCATCCAAACAAAAACCCACGTGTTTCAACAGCTTCACTGGTCACTCGAAGTCTCGAACCATCCTCTGACGGAGGGAGACGTACAGCTTCAGTGCTCAATCCAGAGACAGAGCCGACGAAGAAGAAGAGGGCCTCAAGATGCAAGCACTGAATGCGTTAATGGCGACTCGTATGCTGACTCGGGACCTTGGCCATGAAGGCCCATTTGATGGCATCCCCTTCGGATCGTTCGAGTGGTTTTTCTACGCTGGGATTTCTTGTTTTCTCGTACTCTTTGCGGGGATCATGTCTGGACTAACCCTAGGACTCATGTCTCTCGGACTCGTCGATCTCGAGATTCTTCAGCGCAGTGGCTCTCCTAAAGAGAAAAAACAAGCAGGTTTTTAGTTTTGGTCTTCATTTGTCTTCGACTTCAATTTCAGTGTTCTCTCAGCCTTCTTTGTTTGATTTATTATGAATTTTCTAATTTTGGATGGTCAATGTGTTGTTTATGATGGTTATTGCAAGACATTTAGAAATATTGATATTTTTGGTGTATTCAGCGGCTATACTTCCAGTGGTTCAAAAGCAGCATCAGCTTCTGGTGACTCTGCTACTGTGTAATGCTGCTTCCATGGAGGTAATTGAACTGTGATGCTTCTTTTCGTCATATGTTTCACTGTGTTTTAGCTTTTGTCAAGTTCCAGGCCGTTGACCTTTTCAATTCAAATTCTGTATCTTGTGGTTTTTTTAAGGGGGGAGGGGGAGGGGGAGGGGGAGGGGGAGAGGGTGGCTAGGTTCTTAATTGATATTAGAACTTCTTAGCTTAGCATCAGTCTCATGCAATGATGCAAATTGATATGGCGTATAATCTAGTACTTCGGGAGTTTTTACTTTGCATGTATGAGTACAAAATTCTAAACAAAACATTCCATTGGCATATATAGCTCTCAGAACTTCTACAACAACAATTTGAAGTTTATAGTTATTTTTGCTTGAAAGAACATTATATTTTATTAGATAATGGATCAATTCCATGAAGGAAAAAAAGAGAAGAAAATGTTTTATCTTCCATGGGACATTGGGAGACTGGTTTTTTAAAATGGTAATGATCATGATAATTGACCGTTTTGGTGGTTGAATCTGCTCTTCTGATGTAAGATGCATTGCTGTGTAATCATGTGTATATATGCTTGGTATTGACTCTATATAAGCTGAATTCTGATTTACAAAACCTGCCTAACTTTTAAACAGCTATTGGCTTTGAAACTTGTAATCTGCAGGCCCTTCCAATATACCTTGATAAGCTGTTCAATCAGTATGTTGCTATCATTCTCTCTGTGACTTTTGTTCTAGCTTTTGGGGAGGTGTGTAATTGTATTTTACTTCATGATTTAATATTTTCATTTCAACATTTTTACATTTTACCCCATGAATATTACACAGTTCATTGCTTTCTTTTTAACCTCTTTAAATTTCAGGTTATCCCACAAGCAATTTGTTCTAGATATGGTCTTGCTGTAGGTGCCAACTTTGTATGGCTTGTGCGAATTCTGATGATAATCTGTTACCCAATTGCTTATCCCATTGGAAAGGTGATTACTCCTACAGGAGTTGAACTACCAGTCTTTCTAGTATATGGACCTGTTAGTGTGGCCAATCACTAAACTGCAAGAAATTTATATCCTAACATTTTTTTGGGATCACTATAATAATAACATAGAAAAGAGAAAATGAAACAAAAATTAATAGTATATGATCGCAAAATAGATTTCAAGATGCAAAAGATGTTATTTTTTGGTTACATAGGAGGTCATTGACCAAGGGATGGGGACGACAATAGGGCTCTCTCCATAATGGAAAGGGAAAAATCACCTAGTAAGTTTTGGTGGGAACTCCCCAAGCCTTAAAAGCATGGGTGGTAACCACTGGACCCTGGTTAAAAGATGTTACGTTTCTTGCTTGGTTTAGTTCTTAAGGAGAACTTTTTATTGTGTTACAACTTACAAAATGAGCAATATCAATGGCATGCCATTTATCTCTTCGAAGACATATGACTTTTTAAACTATTGATGTCAACTTAGCCATTTGGTTACTGTAGTTGTGATGGTTCTGTAAATATGTATTATGATTTTGATGATTGATTTGTCTGACTGAAATTTGCTTTTAGCTTATGGATACTTCCTTTATTCCAAACAAAACTAAGAAAACTCCCAGAAGTTGTATCTTTTGACCCTCGGGACTGTAGATCTTGGTATTCTTTCTAATAGGATAGTGAATTTTATCACAACATGCTCAAAAGGGATTATTTTCTACACTGATATTTGTTTCAGATTCTGGATTGGGTATTGGGACATAATGAGGCTTTGTTTAGGCGTGCTCAGTTAAAAGCTCTTGTCTCCATCCACGGTCAGGAGGTAAACTCAAGAAATACTATCTCAGTTAATCAAATTATGATTGTTGTATGGTAGGCCAGTTATGTCAAGATTTTGAAGTCACCTGAATATTAACAGTATGAGTCTTGGTGTTTAACTTATTAATGATGGATTGTATTGTTTTTAGGCTGGGAAAGGTGGAGAACTCACACATGATGAGACGACAATTATCAGTGGAGCACTAGATTTGACTGAAAAGGTAAGTGCTTCAATTAAAACCATGTTGAGTTGTTCTAGTAATTGTCTTTTTATCCATTCAATTTGCAAAACATGATACTCATTAGTCAATGCAGCAGAACTTTGAAATTTCTTGAATATTATGACTTCTAATATATATTGATGATGATGGAAATATGTGAAGGTTACTTGAGTATTCCAGTGACTAATTCGTAGTGTTTTTCTGTTTTTTGGATCTTAGGAAGAGTGTTGGACATGATATGAGGGATCTGAAGTGGAGTGTGTTCAATTTTTAAGAATCCTTTTGTATTTTCAGTTTTCCTTTTTCAAGGGGCTGTCAAAGTAACTCTCTGTCTTGATGCGAATTGGACCATCCACTCTAGTAATTTTATGTTCCTCTAAATGCATCATGATATTATCGACCATTCTCTGTTTCACTTCATTATTAAACACCAAGCTATACTCCGTTCATTTGTTTTTTTGGTAGTAAAACTCACATAGGATTTGATGAACTTTTCTGCTCTGTGCTATATAAAGTGGCCTTTTTTTTTTTGCTTACCTTTTATCTTTGTGCTCTTGAACAGACTGCTGAAGAGGCTATGACACCTATTGAATCAACCTTTTCTTTGGATGTTAATTCAAAATTGGACTGGTAAGTTTTCCTGGTTGTTGCTCCCTCTGAAATTTAATTCTTTCTTGTATAAATTCCAACACTTGTGCAGTGAACTGGTATCCTACTAATAATTATGTTATACTGCATAAATGATGATTATCATCATCATCTTTGTTATTTACTCTATTTGATATCTGAACAAAATTTTAGCACATGTTTCAAATGCAGATATCATTTCATCAGTTACTGTGATAAATTGTGGCTTATTTTATATGATGGCAACATTCTCATTTGCTAGATGTTCAAATTTCAAAGTATTCTTCCCCTGTTAGGCTGTTTAGTCGGTTGTCGTTAATTTAATGTGGGTACTTGCTTGTGTATAATAATGTTAAATCCTTATCACTTATAACACTCACGCGCGCGCGCGCACACACACACATACACACATCTTTCCATAAATTATATCATCTATGAATAACAATTTTTTTTTTTTTTTTTTTAAATTTCAATTAACAAGATGGGGGACTACAGTAGAACACACTCTAGAAATTGCTGAAAGGAGGAGATGAGGAAATCTGATTGAGTGCAGTCTGGTGAAGATTGCAAGAATATACATATTAGAAGCAGTAGACAAATAAACATTAGCTGAAAACTGGTTGGGGCATCACCTCAGAAACTGAAAACTGATAATCAATAGGCCAGTATGTGCAAGAACTTTATTTGTTGATATACATATTAACACTGGCCAATGGCCTGCAAAGTTTGATCAATGAGAAGTGACAATTGCTGATTGATTGGCAGCTGAGTTGCATTGTTGGTCACAGACAGTGGGTGGTACTCTTCTTAAGTTGTAGATGTGTGATTCAGAAAGTTCTTTACAAATGACTCTCATGTTTCTTCTTGTTGAAGAGGAAGCTGTTTGCTTCCTCTTTAAGGAGGATTGTTTTGTTGCTGATGAAAATATGTTTCACTGCACCAATTACTGGAGTATGTGGAAAATATCTTCTCCTCTTTTTCTTTTGCTTTGTTAACCTTCTATTATATGGTTTCCGGATAGGGAGGCAATGGGGAAGATTCTAGCTCGTGGACATAGCCGAGTTCCTGTCTATTCTGGAAATCCAAAGAACATTATTGGGCTTCTGCTGGTGGGTTTTAAATCTTAGGGATTTTGACTTTGTTTAATGTTCCCCCCTTTATGATTTTCGGAATCTATCTTCCTCCTCTCTCAGTATCTATTCTTTTTTTATGAATTAGGTAAAAAGTCTTCTCACAGTACGGCCAGAAACGGAGACCCCTGTTAGTGCAGTTTCCATCCGAAGAATTCCACGGTGTGCTTTTCTTTATTAATTTAATTTCTAGTAATGTTATTTAAAAGAGAATATTGAACTCTTAAGTTTTCTGCAATTATATGATGAGCAGGGTTCCAGCAGATATGCCTCTTTATGATATACTGAATGAGTTCCAAAAAGGTAGCAGTCATATGGCAGCTGTTGTCAAGGCTAAGGGAAAAGGCAAGACTGCACCGACAATTGATGGAGAAAAATATGTAGAAAGCAAGAGAAATGGTGGTGATTCTCATTTGACTACACCATTGCTATGGAAGCCTGATGAGAAGTTAGAAAATTTTATTGTTGACATTGACAAGCCTTCAAAACCTGCCAGCAAGCATGCCAATTTGCAACGTGGTGATGCTGTAGTAAATGGTCCCTTTTCAGAGGATATTGAAGATGGTGAAGTGGTTGGTATTATCACATTGGAAGATGTATTTGAAGAACTTTTGCAGGTAAAATTGTAGTTATTCCAAATTGCTTTTCTTTTTTTTCTTTGTTTTTTTAAGAATTTCTGATACTAATCACAATTTCTTCACCAATGCAGGAGGAGATTGTAGATGAGACAGATGAATATGTTGATGTACATAAGCGGTAATAAAGAGTGATAATTTGGAACTGTAGTTGCGCTGATAGATGAAACTGCCACAAATCTGATGTTTTATAAAATTTATTTTGCAGAATACGTGTGGCTGCAGCTGCTGCTGCTTCCTCAGTGGCACGGGCTCCATCAATCCGAAAGTTGACTAGCCAGAAGGCAGCAGTAAGTGACTACATTTTACACAATATTATGATTTCAATGTGTGTTTCTTATCTAACATGGCTGCTAAATGCACTAATTTACTTTATCTTTTTGAGCCGAGGACTAGGTTTTTATATTGAGGGCTGGGTTGAGGTTTGGGTACTGAATTTTCAGGGTTTCCTGCATGGTCTTCTTCCAATTTATGATGTGGATGGCATTGCATTTGGTTTTAAGGATGAAAGTTAAAAGATTTTTTGTCCTTGGTCTAAATAGAATGTGTTTTTCATACAAGACCGCAAGTTTGTAGGATGCAAGAGTTTATGTTAATATATATGACTTAGTTTTGTTGGAGAATGTAATATAACTCAAGTCTTGCACTTTTTATCTTAGTGGAGCATCTTGTAGCCATTATATACGAGACTGAATGTCCTTCTTGTAATTGATATTATGCAAATAATCCTGTTTCGCTAAAAGTAATTGAAAAAAGCAACGTCTTGAAAAGAGAGAAACATGTTCTTGGTTTAATTATTGATGTTTCTATTTCATCTGTAGAATTAACATTGTTCCTGTAACATACAGATTGAATTCAAGCGACCAATAACCATTTTATTTAGGACTTATTTATGCTCTATTGAATCCTGACCATGCAGGGAGGCCAAAATAAACAAGGGCAAACCCCAAAGAAATCTGCGGAGGAGGATTCTACAAGGTTACAAGCAACTTCTGGTGAGCCGTTTGGAAACAGGAAATGAGTTTGTTGAAAATAAGGTTTCTGGTCTGTTACCTGTTATTCGAATTTTTTTTTTCCTTTTTTAATGTCAGCTGTATGATGTTAGCCACAGTGTTTTATTTTGAGAATCACTTTCTTTCGAAATGGACATAGACTCTATCTTCTCTATTTTTCTAGTGGAAGCTTATTCGGCTCATATATATGCACGACTACTTCGAGTAATGCTGAATGCACATTGAATTTTCTCACAATGTCCACTCAAGGCCATAAAAATTGTCTTGAGATTTGCAGTATTGGAATCCACCAAAAATTTTGATGGCCTTGACAAGCTTTGTGTGGTCATTGTGAGGAAATTTATGTGCATTCCATATTATTGGTCTACTTAAAAGCTTTGTGTTCGAGCTTAAATGTAACTGGGAGACAAAACTCAAACTTTTGTTTGGACAATATTTAACTGCCAAAGAATAATTGATTTTAAAGTAAATTGTCAAATTAGTACTTGAGAGAGAATAGGGAGACGATATCAAATAAGTATTGAAAATCCTTTACATCAATGTTGAAAATTTTATATTAATTTAGTGTCACTGTCACTAAATTTCACATGAACAGCCACTATCATTTGAAATTCTGGCTTTGCTTCATTTTATTGTGTCCATTATTTGAAATGATAACATAAATTTGACAGTGCATGAAAGGTGTGAAAAATTAGGAAGTTATGGTTCATGAATTTAGTAAAAAAAACAAAAAAAACTTGAGATTTTTGAGATTTTAAGTAACTTGCTATTCATAACCTTTTTTAATAGTTTTACTTTGAATTTAACTTTTGTGCGGAGTTAACTTATTAAACATGTCATGAATATGATGTATATGAACTTAATAGAGGAAGTAATAATAGTATTAAATTGATGTAAAATTTGTAAAATTGATATTGAATTGATGTTACAATATATTAATTGATTTCAGGTATTAATTTGGTGATTTATTCTTGATTTTAGAAAGATTATACTAAAATCAGCTATTAAATCCTGCATTTGTAATGCTGGCTTCGGTGCTGAAGATGTTTTTCTGTATAATTATAATATTTATCTTTATATTTGCCCGATAAAAAGTTAGCCGATTTTAAAATTTGTTTTATTATTTTGAAAAATGTGAAGATTTTCTCACAAATGGAAAAAATTAACTTTCTTTTTATTTAGTGGGTATCACTTTCTTCTTTGTTGCTGTAGATACATACATGGAGCATGGTGCTACCTGTACGTCTCTTTCGCAAGTTTACAACTTTTGTTTCCGTCATTAATTGAATAAAAAAAAAAAAGACAAATAACACTTCATTCATTATTTTAAAATTTTGAAAACTTGTAAAAATGAGCAAAATGAAAAACAAGAAAATGACATTATTCATCTTTTGTCGTCTCTGTTTTGAGGAGCGGCAATCAACTTATTTTGGGTTGCTATGATTGAGCGCAGATGGATGAAATTATTAAATTCCCACTCTCTGTGCATGTCTACAGGCGCGCGAGTGGTGTGGGACTCGCTCCCTTGTTTCAGCATGCTCCCACGAGGGTGGGAGTGAAGTTTTAATTAAAAAAAAAAAAAAAAAGAGCAGAATGTGTAAAATGACCAAAAGCTCCTTTTTTTTTTCCGGTGATAAAAAGTGTAATAATAGTATTTTTTCTCTTATTTTCACATTCTCATCTCCTCTTTCTCACGAGTAAATGAGATTCGAAATTTTGTATCTCACTCTATAAAAAAGTGTATCCTCTCACATTTTAAAGTAGATGTGGGAACAAGATTTTTATCATAAGTGAATCTCTTTGAATAAAATATATTTCATTTTTATACAATTTTTTAATAAGTCATATCAATAAGAGTCTGATATTTATTTTTAGTGATGTCAATTGTATACAGAATGCATAATTTTATAAATAAAAAATAAATTGATTGAATAAGTGACAGTTGATAAGTTCAGTTGATTGATGTTAAATCACGATTAAATTAATACAAATCTTACATATTAAATTCATGTATCTTGTTAACTCTCCTAACATTGAATATGATTAATATGATAGGTATAAATGAATGCTTTTTAGGAAAATTTCTAACTCTCTACAATAATTATTGTTACATATCTTGGGAAACTATAATTATTATTTGTTTGGGAAGAATGCTTTTTAACATAGCTAGTGCCTAAATTCAGGAAGCTCTTCCTAAATAGGCCTATAAAATTTTTCAAATTAACTGTCAATATATGTGTGAGAGCATAGACAGTCCTACACTATGACTTGGGGCATGGCCCCCCAAAACTTTATTTTTTTTTATATTAATGAATTATATGTATGTGGTCCCTTCAAACAATCTATGACTCCTCTACAATTCTTAACCCTTTATAATTTGGCCCCATTACTTTATTTCTACTTCACCCACGCCAACAAGAGAAAGGCACACTTTCTTACTACCAAGAAAGAAATAGATAATTTACATGAGTTCCCTAAGGTCAAACAAGAAGATAAAATTCCTCTACTTGACATGTTTTACTAACTACTATAGTCTTTCCGGGTACCTCCAACCACAGGTGGCAACTGATAGAAATTTTTGCCTTCCCAAGCTAACATTCCAAACCAAAAGAAAGGAACAAGAAAGCTAATTATATCTTTTAAGTTTACATGACAATCTTCAATAAAAAAGTCACTCAGCCATTTACTTTAGTAAATCTTTTAGCACAATTTGAGCAGTAAAATCACTACGGCCTTGTTTGGCAGGGTGTTTTTTTGTTTTTAAAAACAGTTTTCTTGTTTTTCTGTTTTCTGAAAACAAAAAAACCTGTTTGAC
>JANHAO010006862.1:0-20812 GCA_026873985.1 Saraca asoca
ATGGATATGTTGGGGTGCTGTGTTTCGATTTTGTGTGGATGGGGCGTGTTGAGAGAGGGTGGGGCTGCTTCCGGTGCACACTAGCTGTTTGATGCAAGTCCACAAATATTGAAGTTGGGAAGGTCTTTCTTTGATTAGTCAGTTCTTTAATTCATCTCTTGCTTTATAGTCTCATGCATTTTTGTGATCAACGGCTCATTTGAATCACTGAAACCAAGAATGCTTACTTATGAATAGTTTTATTGCAATCGGTATATTTGTTGAAATTGAACTTTTTCTGTTAGTAGGATCAGGTTGCCATGGTATATCCGGATTACTCTAAAAGAATTGTGGTTTAGCTTCATAGGTTCTTGTCTTAATCACAAAACAAAGTTCTCTAACACCCCCCCCCCCCTTCTTTCTTTCCATGGTACTTGAGCTTTACAAAATTTTGTTGTGAATCATATTCATTATGTTACTTGGTGTCTGACGAGCCTGGTTCTGACTTCTGAATTTGCTGCTGTTAATTGCATGTGCTGGGCTGTTGTCCTTGTAATATCACTTTCTGTGCACTGTTTTTCCATCAATTGACAATTTACCCCTTTCCCCTGCTTCAGGTCCCAGTGGTTCCACTACAAAAACCTGATGATATGCATGTTCCAAGTCATTCCTGGATGCAAACTACTTCTGGATATGAAGATATGTGCAGTGAAGAAGGAATTCCAACAATGATAACTTGGAGTCATGGTGGAAAACAAGTAGCTGTGGAAGGATCGTGGGATAATTGGAAAACAAGGTTTGGACAACTTGAAGAGTCTATTTATCCTGAAAGGCTGATATATACTGGTTCTGTAGATTCTGATATCCCTTGTTGATCAGAATTCCCTTGCATAGATCAGGGAAAGACTTCACTATAATGAAAGTACTGCCATCTGGTGTTTACCAGTACAGATTTATTGTTGATGGACAGTGGAGGTACACCCCTGACGTGCCTTGGGCCCAAGATGATGCTGGCAATGCTTACAACATTTTGGACTTGCAGGTACTTTTCATTTTACGGATTGTGTACATTAATCATATCAATGTGACATGGCCAAAAAAAAAAATTAATGTGACTCATGCATCGCAACTGGGTATCTTATTGTCAGGTTGAGAAAAAGATGGTCCTGTTGCTAGGTAGATTGTATTCAGGAGTGTAAATTTCGCAATTATTAGGGACTTGTGTGTTAAATGAACCAATTTGAGGCTACTGGGAAGAGCCTTTTAATGTTTCTGCAACTTGGGGTAGAGACTACACTTTCCTCTCCTTTGTTATCCATGTCGTTTTTGGTCTAATAAACTCCATGCATTCTATTTTCTCACTTGATTGCCTTTCTTCTTCTTATTCATCTCCTATTCTTTGTAACAAGTTTCCTTTCTCTTTTTACTTTCAAGAGTTATGTTCCCTTTTTATGTCTTTGATCTTACATTGGAAACAAACGGTTTGAATTTTGTTTTCTAGCAACCACTTGTTGAATACCAGGGTCACCGGAACATCTGATATTGCAGTTATTTTTTTCAAACAATACATAACAATCTCTGCCTCTATTTCGATTTGAATGCATTTCAAATTGGGTTCCTGATCATTTTTGAGTTCAAATTTTAGAGTTTGACGGGGTCATTATTTCCTGGGTGTTCAGAAAACTCAGCCTTAAGAGTAAAAGGAGAAAAAAAAAAAAAAGAGTGAATAACAAACTTTTTATGGTGTGGCAGGAACAGTATTCTCTAACTACAATAAAAGTAGTCTACAACTTCCATCCAATATGCATTTGTCTGTCTTGTATATGTCACTTTGTCACTGAGTAACTTTTGGAAGTGACTCTTGATTTTGTTTCACTCTTTGGGTACCTAATTTTGACACTCATTACAGTATTGGAATAGATAACCAATTATTTGTCATTTCATTGCTTTGGAGCTCAATATTGTTGAAATAGTTCTTATGGCATTCTAGTAACATAAATGGTGGCAATCAAAACTTTATCTGCTAGCCAGGAAAAGGGAGAGGGTAGTGAAATGGTTTTTTGCCTGTTTAGGACTGGAATTGAGTGGCTGTAGCCTGCATTTTGTTTTTATGTTTGAAGGCTTGGATCATGATATATAAATTTGGACTAACAAATGTGTGTGTGTGTGTCTCTCTCTCTCTCTATATATATATATATATTGTTAAGGATTATGTTCCCGAAGACATTGGAAGCATTTCTAGTTTTGAACCTCCTCAGTCGCCGGACTCCAGTTATAACAACTTGCAACTTAGCTCTGAAGATTATGCAAAGGAGCCACCACTGGTTCCTCCACACTTACAGACGACACTACTTAATGTGCCTGCAACAAATATGGAAATTCTACCTCCTCTATCAAGACCTCAACATGTAGTGCTCAATCATCTCTACATGCAGAAAGGAAAGGGCAGCCCGGCAGTGGTTGCATTAGGTACAACTCACCGGTTTCTAGCTAAATATGTCACTGTCGTGCTGTACAAGTCTTTGCAGAGGTAAATGTTGATGACGTTGATCAGTCAATATAGCAGTATAGCTTCGAGGTAGTACAGTTACAAGAGAAATGCTAAACTCCAAAAGAATCATACTTGGAACTCACAATGTATCACTTATAATGCAATTGCTTGATGGTCACTTATCAGAAAATTCCGATGACAACTGTTCCACCTGCTGATGCATTTCTCCGGGAATTTTGATTGAGGGGGAAAAGGAGTTTATGATGTTGGGTTTTTCTATTTGACAGCCCATCTTAAACAATGTGTGCATGTTTTTTATTTGTGCTTCTCAGTGAGGATTATTAATTAATCTTTTTCCTTTTTATTTTCGGAATCTCCCTGGCTTCCAGGTTCTTGAATGGTTCTGTAATAACAAATCATGGAATTGTTG
This sequence comes from Saraca asoca, assembly GCA_026873985.1. Classification (NCBI taxonomy): domain Eukaryota; kingdom Viridiplantae; phylum Streptophyta; class Magnoliopsida; order Fabales; family Fabaceae; genus Saraca; species Saraca asoca. Next base: position 2,901 of record JANHAO010006862.1, read on the forward strand.
TTTCTGCTGTAGCCACCTTGGCAACCACTTGAGGCCAATTCACAAGAATAAATGCTTCTTATCCACATTTTTGTTTTCAACTTTCTCCTTCCATAGACTCCTTGCATCGTGTTCCATCTGGATTCTGGAATAAGATTCTCAGCCACTGCTTGACTATTTTGTGATAGGATATCCCTAAAGTTGTAATCTTCGTTGTGACTACTCACCAGACATCACTATGTGAGAAGGATATAAGTTTCATACTTGCGTCTGGAACTTGCCTTCTAATAGATTGGGAACCTTGTGGTTCAGTCCCATTATGAGTAGCCATTTTTATTCCTGTATATAAGTTTTCATAATGGAACCATAAGGTGACTCTTAGAAATGTGCTATCTTCTAATGATATATCAGAAAAGTCAACTTGTCTACTGCAAATGAAATACTATCTTCTATGGCATATATTAAGATGTAAAAATGGAAAACCCTTATTTAAAAAGAGCTAGCATTTACAGAGTTGCAGAGCAGTTGGTTATTCCCCAACTTTAAACTCAATGCTTAACTTAGTTCCAACCCCAACAAGTTCTTCCAGTTATGTTGCTATATTGAATCTTTGCATATGACTTCGTAACTACTTGAATACTGGACAACCTTCAACCTCAATTCCCGGTGCAGTGGGGCAAGAAGCCAAAGGACAATGGTCAATATCACTTCCCCACCACTTCAAATTATGGCCTGCATTTTGCAAAGCAAAGAATAGTAAAACTCCCATAAAAGCTGTGCCTGCATCCAATGCTGCAGACAGAACGTAGTTGTACTTCTGCCACCACCGCCTGTGGTACCGGAATACGAAGTAATTGAAGATCATTCCGGTGATGAGCCAGCTCGCAATGTTGGTTGGAGTTGCTGGTGGCATTCCGGCAAAACCGTAAGATATAACTGGTATGTTTATCAATGGGATCCATTTCTTATCAGGAAAGATCTTGCTCAGTGCCCACACAGGAACTGGCAACACCGCTCCAATGAGGAATAACCAGACCAAGTTTCTGTACAGCCCATCAGATCCAAACAGGCGCTCTGGTCCAATCAGACCCCATATTACAGAAGCATCAAAGGTCACTCTGTATTTAGGGCAAGTCCATGGACTGTCATGGTGTTCTTTATCATCCATACAGATTTCATGAATGCTATCCAACATCCACCAGGCTACGGCAAGGTTCACCGTACCAGCAACTATAGTTCCCACCAGCTGTTTAGAAGAAAAGAAAAAATATGAATTCAGGGACAAAAAGATTTAAGGAAAAAAAAATAATTTTCTGATGTTAAAGTAGGAGATAAGCTTCAGATACCTGAGCAATATACATGCACCGTGGCGGAATTTTCATGTAGTGACCAAGTTTAAGGTCTGACAAGAAAGATAGAGCATGGACAGTGCTGATTCTCCCATAAATTTTGAATAGCAAGTTTGCAATTGGCTTCCCAGGTAACACATACCCAATCATGAACTGTGCTATTATATCATATCCAGGTTGCTGGAAGGTAGCCACCAAAACAGAGATGTTAACAAAACAGGTATATTTTATGTTCATGAACAAAGATTAGACAGAACAACCACCAAACCTTATCGCATCAAATGGGATCTGTTATATGAATCATTCGATACCATTGTGCTTATTACCTGGTTGGTAGTCGCTTGGATGACGCCAATTGGGAGGGTGACAATAAAAGCCAAGCCGAATGCAAAGAGCATTCCCCACCATGGCAGCTGCACATCCTTTTGCCATATAAAAGACATGATCAAGGATACCACAATGCTCCCAACCAATAAAATCAAGAACCACCATTCAGGCACTTGCTTATAAGCTTTCATAAGTCTTGCATGCACATCCAAATTCACATTCTTCATTGCTGATCTACTCTGTCTCAAAATGTCACTGTAAAAGGAAACAAAGTTCAGTTATTTTCATCATCAAAGACATCTCATCACAGAACACTTACAAGCTTTAATGGCTGCTTACCGGCCATGGAAGAGTGCCACATGAGTAAGAGTTGCTGTAAATCTCGCAAAGCCTGATCCGATAGATAGTGCAAACAGAGGACTAAGGTATAACTTGCTATATTTTTTGTAAGCATCAATGTCAAGATCATAGTTAGGAGTTAAGATCTTCTTGGTATCATACTTATGTCCACTGGATGTGAACAATTGATTGGAAAATATTGGGAATTTTCGAGCATCAAAAGTGTCAAACTTCCAGTAACATAGAGGTACTATGATGTAGATGAACATGATAAATCCAACTCCAACGTTAGCAATGGAAGCCCATGGTGTGACGAGGGGACTGCCATGATAAGCTGAGATTCCTGCCCAGTCAAGTGTGAAAGCACCTATTCCAAGTCCATGGTAAGCTGATCCTATTTGCTGTGCTGTGATGCTGTGGGGCCATGCCCAGCACACCCATGAGAAGAATGTTAAGATGGTGAATAGATAGCCTGGGAATGCATAATAGGCAAAGCTTGCAAACATGGCAACGAGGAAAAACTGCATCCTGCTAAGACCTTTTGATTTATGCTCTTTTTCATGGAGTGCCCTGTGATCAGAAGATCATTAGAGGAAATAAAAACAACAAAACAAAACCAAGCCTTATCCCATTAGATAGTATTGGATGCATGGATTATCCGACGCCATTCTGCTCAATCAAAGACTATATCATCAGCAAAATCATTTAAAATAAGATCCTTTTTATAATTTATGTCCTCATCTACCTTTCATAGGAAATAATGAACAAATAAATAAAAAAGATATCAAATCATCTGGTTTATGTTGTTGTAAGAGTTACTTTTGGTGAAGATACTGAGCTTTGCCTATATGCAAATTCTAGAACAGCCAGTTGGAAGAATTAAGAGCATGAAATATATTCTGAGTTTAGTGTTGCGCTTTTTCACAAGGGAATATTAGACCATTTGGACATCTTGTCTCAGTAAATGAACCTTTCAGCGGTGAAGATGCACTTAGTCCACGGATTAAACGCATAGAAACTCTCCCAAAAGAGATTCAAAAGAATAATGTCACGCTTGCACCATAATTAGAACTGCAAGCCGTTCAAACCAGTTAAAGAAATTGAAACTTCACCGGATAATTTGTGTTTATTACCTTTACCCCACCACTAGCACAAGTTCGTAGTCAACGATCTAGATTTAAATTCATCTTTATTGACCTAACTCTCAAAATTCTCTCTCCATAAGCTTTATCCGTGCGTTTTTTATTCTGAATTAATTTAAAAAAATATATATAGAATTCATCATTACTTCCAGTAAAATCCTTTAATAAATCATCCAAGTATAAATTCCTTCATTTAGTCAGACAACACAGAATGCAGCACAGCAGTTCAGCTTAAAGTTCTCATTTTCTTTATTATGATAAATTTTTGGGACTGATAGCCGTTTACCACACCAATTATGCAGATCACATTCCCAACATTTTTTATAATTTTGACAGATTTTTGTTTAGTTTTTCTCCATAATAATATTCTTTGATTTAAAAATAATAATAAGATAAACTTCTAAGATTTTGTATAAGTTCACAACATATTATGAGAAGAAAAAAAAAATTATTTTTTAATAAATCGGACGAACAAGGGCCCAAAATATACATCAGGAGCTATCACTACTACTAAGGCTAGCAGCAAGAAGAAAGAAATTACAACTTAATGATATTGAAGCAAGGAATGAGAATGAACCTAAATAGAGAGACTTGAGCAAGGTTTGCTGGCCACCACATTTCAACAGGATCAACCAGGTACCTCCTTAGAATTCCAGCCCATCCATACCCCAATAACTGTAAAGTGCAAACCATCATAAAAAAATATATAATGAAAACAACGAATTTTATTAAAGTATGTAAAACTATACGGACAACTAGAAAGCAAAATGAGAAAAAAAAAAAAAAAAGATTGATCACAGGAATATTTCCTCCAACTAAGAAAAGGATTCTGTATTTAAAATTGAATTCATCTTCCAAACCTTCTGACATTAAAACAAAAAACCACAAAAAAATTAGTAAAACAAAGAACTAATAGAGAGAACCTCTACAGATTTACGTGACAAACTTTATGTAAATAAAAATTAAAATTGGGTTTTGCTTGTTGGGAATCACATTTTTTTTAAAAAAAAAAAGTCATAAATTATGTGATTTTTGTCTAAATTTGTACAATATTTGTTATTTTTCCTGTAAAAAAAATTTGCAAGTTTTTACATGAAAATTTTTGCTACTGTTCAACACAAATTTATTACATTTCTTGAGAAAACAATTACAATAAAAGTTTCAAAAGTAAATAAAAAAATTGTAACCAATTTTTTTCATAAAAACTGCAACCATGTATACATCCGTTTTTTTTTTTTTTTTGAAATACGTATAGAAGCATCATCCGGAAAATTATAGGATTTAACCAATAAAACTGCAGGCATATATATATATATATATATATATATATATATATATATAAGCATGGTTTTTTTTACTCTGGTTCTACACTTCCTTAATCCTGTAACAATTTCAATGATTAAAATATTGCAATATAATAATAAGAATGAATTAAATGCATAAAAAGACTCAAAAAAAAAAGAAATATTTAAAATTCTCAGGCGCAGTCAATTAACCTGGGTTGTCAAGACGAGGAGAAGGCCACAGAGAAAGTTTAAACTCTGTTTGTAATATGCTTTCATGACAGTAATGGCGCCAATGGAGTAAGCATCACCACCGCCATAAGAAACTCCACAGTTAGCAAATATTGTGATAATAACATGCTCCTTCATGTTGAAAGGCCCAGGATTCAAGCTGAATCTCCAACCCAGAAATTTGCACTCCCTAGTCGGAAGCGTCGCCGCCATGAACTTCCCGACCGGCAATACGGCGATTTGCATGAGAATGGCGGAGATGGTGAGAGGCTGAGTTCTGAAGGTGAAGAAGGTGTTGAGGAAGATAAGAAGAACACAGGAAGTCAACCCTAGAAACCATGCTCGGAAAGTCATCACCGGCAGCGACCGATCGTCGGTCTCCGGCACCACGAGAGCGACCTCCTCCACTGGGCACCTGTCTCCCGATGCTTCGTCGATGGTTGCTTTTTCGGTGTCTGTGGGATTCTTGGACGACGCCATTGGAGAAGGCAATGTGAAGCTCTGCTGGAAAACGAATCTGTTTGTGAGAGTTGCTCTCTCTTCTGTTGTAGTGAATTATTTTTCAACGATGAGTCCAGATGTGTAGTCGAAGGAGCGGTGACTATATAAGGAGAATCGGATTTGTACGAAATACCCGAATTACCCTGGGTTGATTGGTGCATAGGAGAGAGCAAAGTTTGGGAAACAGCTGCAGGGAGAGACGGTGTGTTTGCATTCTCTTCTCTTCTGTCACACTTTGCATTGACTAATGCTGACTTGTTTCGGTCAGGAGTGGGCATAATGACAGTATTGCCCATCTAGTTGAGAAATGAAAAAATTGTGAGTGAATAATACAAGACCACAAAGAATCGGATTTAGAGATTATCAATTTTTTATTTTATTAATTTCTTTTAATTTAAAAAAATATAATATCATATTCTAAAATTTAAATTTTTTTACTCAAATCCATCTTTTTAATATAAAAAAATTATAAATGTCACTCTCCAAAACTTAAATCCTCAATTTTATAAAAGCAAGGGATTCATATTTCAAGGAATCATATTTTTTTCACATATTACCAGTGATGTTGCCATGGATTGTAGAATAAATTGATGTGATAAAATTTAAAAAAAAAGTGATCGGTGTATAAAAATGGAAAATAATATATGGATTTATTTGTTGCATATTTTACTTCATGTTAGAGATGACCCAATATTTACATATGTAATCCCAATAAATAAAAATGATTTATATTGGAAATTAAATATTACTATTGCTATTAATTTTTTTACTGTAACCAATAAATTAAGATTAATATTTAAGCATTTAATTTAATTATAAAAATAATTTTTTTAATACAGAAAATCAATACTATTTAGTTTATTTTTAACTTATATCTTATAAAATAAGTTAAGATTTTAATATGATAATTAATTAATTATTTATTTTATTTTTAATAAAAATATTTCAAATTATAATCAAATTTATTTAATTATTTTTTGCTAATATGTCCACGATATTAATTTTTGAATGTCATATTTTAAATTAAAGATAGGATGGTAAATTACCATTTTTTTCAAGATTTTAATATGGAAAATATTATTTATTTTTAATTAATATACCTTAACAATAAAGGAAGGTTTTAATGTAGAAATAAATTAGATACATATTTTAATAGAAATATTTTTAAATTTGATACCAAATTTGTTATTTAAATTTTAATAGTATTTTTTATATCATATTTTAAACTAAAATTTATGTGATTAATTATAATTTGTGTGAACGCTTTTATACTGATATATTAAATATGAAATTATAAAACAGGACTAAGTAACGTAGATATAATACAACATATTTTATTTTTAATAAAATTATTTTAAATAAGTTAAAGATTTAATATAGAAACTATTTTAATTAGTTACATAATTCATTATTTTATAAAATTTTAAAAATGAAATCAAATTTATTTGTTTAAAATTTTCCAATACATTCTTGATATCAATTTTCAAATTAAAGATATTATAATCAATTATGATTTTGTCAAATTTTTAATATAGAAAGTATAAGTTATTTTTATTTTTAATTAATATACATTAAAAAATAAATCAAACCTGTAATATAGAAATATGAATTAATTACATATTTCATTCTTTTAATATAAATATTTTAAAATTAAAATCAAATTTTTTACTTAAATTTTGTCAATATCCACTGATACAAAAGTACAAATATCATATTTTAAATATACACTTCTGAACATTTTCAACAATATTTCTATAAGTAATTTTAGACACTTTTCTGTGATAGAGAGGTACTCTTAAATATTTTCTCAAATTTATAATTAATTGAACTCCCAAAGTTTCTCTTGATTAGCAAGCTTTGTTATAATTGACTTTTCTTGAAAACAAAAAACTCTAATTTTCTACTTACTAAATTTCTGGCCTGATGAATTACAGAAAGCTTTAAAGCAGATAAAACCAAATCATCTGTAAGGAATAAGTGAAGGACAGGAGAACCGCCTTTGTTCAATCTAATCGGTTTCTATTTCCCTATCTGAATAACATAATAAATACAATGAGCAAATCTTCCAATATACATAACAAAGAGATAAGACAAAGAATCCCCTTCATCTGATGCCTGGTGCTTCTCCATGACAAGAAACAAACAGAAGGTTCTCCATTCCATAAAATTGTCATATAATAGGTAAACACATAGGCCATAACGGTGTTTCCTCTAGGAATCGTCAATCAACTCTCTGGTAAGTGTTTTCAAAATCCACTTTATAGACACAATATTTCAAATGTTATATTTTCAATGTACAGATACTACGATTAATAGTGATTTTATAAATGCTTTAATATAGAAAGTACCGATTTATTTTTAATTAATATGCTTAAAAAAATAAGATAAGCTTTTCACTCCTTTAGTAGAAATGTTTTAAGATTGAAATCAAGTTTCTTATTTAAGTTGGGTCAACATTTTCCTAGTATTAAAGTTAAATAATGTCTTATTTGAAACTAAATTACTTAATTAATTATGATTTTTTGTGAGTGATTTGAACGGTGTTAAACATGAATTTGTATAGCAAAATTAAGAAGTATAAATATAACATAGCATATCATTTCATTCATTAAAAAAAAAAATCCAATTCAAAATCAATAAATATAGCAAAACAAACTATAACTTCAATAATAAAAAATCCTACAACCTTAAATAAAATACAAACTTGATGCATATAAGTCTAAAAATTTAAATTTGAATGAAAATTTCATTGTATGGATGAACAATCTTCTTGCTTGAACATTGTTTAAATCAACAAAAACCCTTCAATTTCATTCTACAAATTTTCTACACTATACATATTCTGAAAATTTGTCAACCAAATATTTCATTATTAAAAGGCATACATGAAAATCATATTTTTCATAAAAGTGGTTGTGTTGACTTGTAATAATTTGATAGCCATCACAGAGGATAATACAAAAATTGATAATAAATTTCAAAATTGGTATCTTGATGCCGTTAATAAATTCATTTGCATTCTCTCTAATTTGTAAACAATGTTTTGAAAATAGAACTAAATCATTAATTATAAAGTTAAACATAACAAAAATATAAAAATATAAGTTAACAAATGTTTTAATTCTTATATTTTTATTAAATTTATAATTTAATCCTTATAGTTTTATTTTGTATAGTTCAATCCTATAATTTAAATTCACTTATAATTAAGTTCATATTGTTAACCAATATTAAATCTAATCCCATGTGGCCATTAAATTTACTTACTATCATTTTTATTTTATTGATAAATGCACAATGATTAAATAGGTTATTAAGTAGATTGAATTTTGCAAGAAAAAATTTATATTTTACTAATTTATCTGGCATTGAAAACCAATTAATATATGGAATGATTAAGAAGAGTAATGCTCAATGCACATTATTTTTCTCCACGATGCCCTCGTTTGTCCATCCATCATTGTTGAATTTTTTGTGATACATGACATTTCTTTTCATGCAAGAATTCCAATGGTGATGAATAGACAAGTGAAGATATTGTAGAGAAAGAAAGGGATCCTTTTGTTTATATGTAAATTAAGTTCTTTTGGAAAGTTAAACTTCATAGAAAATAAGTTTTTGTATAAACTTTCTGTGAAGTGTTGAAAATTATTTGATTAATACTAAGAAAGTAACACTTTCTAAGAAATAAAACTTACATAGAGGAATTTGATAAGCAACTTCCAATATTTTATAAAAAGTAAAACTTTTTGAAAAATACAACTTTCTCAACCCATTTTTTGATTTAATGACCAACTAAATAATTCAAGTATTTTTTATTTCTTAAAAAATTATACTTCCTTGTGAAACTTTCTGCAAATTGAGGGCCTGTTTGGAAGTTGTTATATACAAAATCTGAATCGCTTCTGACGGATTGACAAGCTGCCCAAGCGCGATAAAGGCCTGGTTCGAGGAGTGCTAAGGACGCTAAGTCTCTAGCTCATCTCGCTAAGCAGCCCCTCAGCTTGAGCTTGTCCGTAAAAGAGCGTGCTCAACCTTGTCATTAGAAAGACTCGCTCCGAGACTAAAGGAATTGGCGCGTGAGGTGCGATCAATGACCCGAAAGCTCGCTGAGCCGAAGACCACAAGAGACCAAGTCATACCATGCCAACAGATATTTGGGACCTACCTACAGAGACAATCTACAGTAGCCAAAAAAGAAGATTTAGTCTGTCTACATTATCTTGTATATTAAATGTTGATATAACAGATTTACTGCATGTAAATTTACTATTATAACCTCCTCTCCTCTATAAATATGAGAGAGGAGCCCTCTACAAAAGAGGAGGATGAAAAACCTGTATGCAAAAACTTTGTAAAAATACATTCTTAGAAATAATACATTACTGTGGATGGATCCGGTGCTGCCTGGATTTGGCCAAACCACGTTAAATTCTAGTGTTTCTTTGTTGCTCTTCCTTTCTTCCTTGTGTTTCTTACAGACTTTCTGTGTTTGAACCAGTTCACGGTTAGAGATCCCAAAAGAATCTCCTCTTGGCCTGAGTTTGGCTTAATACCAGATTCCACCGTCAATATTTTGGCATCATATGTGGGGATCTCACCTATTCTAGTTCATTTCCTGCTGCAATGGCTAAGGGAAGAGCTACTAGAGCTTCAAACATGCTACCCAACCCTCCAGAAGGACATGTTTCGACAATGGAATCTTCCACCGCTCCCCGTCATTAGCGCAACCGCTGGCTTTCCCCCAACTAGTCTTGTTCCGCCAGCCGCCGCTGCCAACGGCACCGATGGAATGCAGGCTTGGCTCTAACGTCAGGAAAAACTATAAAGTATGATGGGAGAACTGACTAAAGCAGTCACATTGTTAGCACAGGGTGTGCAAAGATAGGCCAAAGTTGTAACACCCGTCGATGTTTCCCAGTAGCAGCGGGTTGAACGTTTGGACAACCTTAACTAAGAAAATTCCCCAACTCATTGCTCACAAGAGTAGACCCTAGGTTGTAACTCCTACGACCACGAAGATCAAAGGATCCAGTGATCGTCCGACCAATGCTCTAGGGCACGAAACCTGTTAGTCAGAGAGCTATTTCAAAAAATAACTCAACTGGAGGAACGTCTTCAAGCTCCGAGTGATCAAGCTTGCGATGATAAACGATCATCACTTCTCGAGGAGATCGACACTCGAACTCTCCCCCCTCAAATTCAAAGTCCTCGCGATTCTATTGTATAATGGGGACTCTGATCCTTATGATCATCTGGACACATTCAATGTTCAGATGGACTTACAAACAACTGATCCCTTGGCCAAGTGCCAAGTGTTTTCGGCCACATTAGGAGGAATACCTCGAGCTTGGTTCAGAAACCTCCCAACTCACTCAATTGGCAGTTGGGAAGACTGCCAACAGAAATTCATCAGCCAGTATCGAGATCTGAAGAGACAACTTGTGCCCCCCTGCCACCTCGCTATGATTTTTTAACGTAAGCATGAGTCACTAAAAGACTACATTGCTAGATTCAGGCTTGAAGCTAAGTCAGTGGAGAATCCATCTGAAGAAACCATGCTGGCAACAATCTCCACAGGACTCCGTAAAGATAGAAAGTTGTATAAGAGTCTATAGAAGTGCTCAGTGAATGACCTCACCGAGTTCTATGAGCGAGCTGCTAAGCAGATCAAATGAGAAGAGACCTTCGGCTCAGAAAGGTCTGACAAGAAGGATGAAAAGGCCGACTCCTCTCATGGCAAAAAGAAGAGTGATACTGACCAGGGGTATTACTCTACCGAACAGACTGCGAAGAAGTCCAAAAAGCCCAAGGGTGAACAACCTCAACACTCAGACCACCACGAGTAGTATAGCATCCTATCAGATTCCCAAGATAAAATTTACTTGGCGAAAAGAGAAAACTTTGGAAGGCCTAAACCCTTGAAGACTCCATTCATGCAAAGGAATAGAGACGAGTTCTGTGCCTATCAAAATGAGGCCGATCACAGAACCTCGAATTATTTGGCCCTTAGAGATGCAATTAAAGGCCTGATCAGAGGGGGTCGTCTAAGGGAATATGTGGTACAACCTACGAATCAGCAGCCCCAGCCTTCTCGACATAATGCCGACCAAGGGCCAGAGAGCTCGGTCCGAGTTATACATTGACAATGTATTTTGAGTTTTAGAATAAATGTAAATGCCTTTCCTTTGCCCTATCAAAAGCTGAATGCCGATTGGCTTAATGTTATTATCCTTGTCTCTCTACTCTACCTTCTGCCTCCAAGCACTTGTAATATCCACAGCTCGCATGCGGTTAACTTCCTCAAGCCTCTTGAATAAATTCATGCCAACAGCAACCCCTAGTCTGGTTGAGGCCCCCCGAAGCTCATTCTAAAAAAGAATTGACAAATGCTTTGCCAGCGTAGCTGCGTACTTACTGAGGTGCGGAGGTACTAAAAAACACTCGCTACATTAGCGTAACTACGTGCTTGCTGAGGTGCGAAGGCACTAAAAAACACTTGCTATGCCAGCACAACTGCGTACTCGCTGAAGTGCGGAGGCACTAAAAAAACACTCGCTTAACTAGTTGAGTTGCGGGCTCACTGAAGTGTGGAGACGCTCAAAATAAACTCGCTTTGCCAGCGCAGCTGCATGCTCACTGAGGTGCAGAGGCACTCTTAAACACTCAACGCTAGCATAGCCTCGTGCCCGCTGAAGCGTAATGAATTGACAATATGATAACTTGCCCAAAACAACGAAGCCGCTCTATTTTGCAGCTCGCATGCGACCAATTATTCGTAGCTCGCATGTGATTTTCTAATTATGCATAATCCTTCTACGGATCTAACAACACTTGTGCACAAAGGTGTTTTGCTTGGAAATGTTTGGTTGATTGGCTATCCGAATATTTCAACACACACTGTGAAAGTTTATCAATGCAGAAAGATGATAGCATCTTGAGATTGTAAAAAATGATCTTATTCATTAAAAATCCCCAACAAGGCAAAATTACATCAGGAGGAGAGAAATACAAAAATAAAAAACAAAGCCTAAGGCTATTGTTGAAAGCAGAAATGTTAACAACCAGGAGACGAACTCTCGCCAGCAGGAAGATTGGTGAGCCCTGCTGCTCCTATTTCTCTCCAGCCCACAATTCTTCTCTAGTCTCGTGCCCGAAGTAAGCCAAAAAGTCCTCAAGGATCCAGAGAGCGATGCTAGATTCTATAGAAGGATCGGGGATAGATGACTGGAAGCCCTTGCAAGACTTCTCGACGGTGAGCCAGAGAAGTTACCTACGGAGGTCACGTACAACAAACCATCCAGACCTCCAAACCACTTACAATAGATAATCCATACCTCAAAGAAGCTTCATTGGAAGCCAAACCACTATAAACGTCAGCAAGAGGTTTTACTACAATATCCATCTAGTCGTTCCATAGAGAGGCAAGAAGAGCTTCCCACACTTTGTAAGCTGATTCGGATTCAATGAAGAATCTAACAGATAATTACAAATCCTAGATCGTATGATCTAGGAGCTACAAGGCTACCATGTCGACAGCCAGAGATCGTGAGCAATAAGAGGTATGGTCTGAGACAGATTGAAAAGATAGAAATGAAATTTGAAGTGACAATACAATCAAGCAAAGACTTTGACCGAAAACGTGGATAAGGATCCAAGAAAATGACAACTCCCAGCCCGCGAAGCAAGTTGAGAGTTGGGGGCTTATGTTATATACAAAATCTAGATTGCTTCTGACGGATTGACAAGCTGCCCAAGTGCGGTAAAGGCCCAGTTCGAGGAGTGCTTAGAATGCTAAGTCTCCAGCTCATCTTGCTAAGCAGCCCCCTCAGCTCAAGCTCGTATGCAAAAGAGCATGCTTGACCTTTTCATTAGAAAGACTCGCTTTGAGACCAAAGGAATTGGCGCACGAGGTGCGATCAACGACCAGAAAACTTATTGAGCCGAAGACCACATGAGACCAAGTTATACCATGCCTAGCAGATATTTTGGGGCCCACCTGCAGGAGACAATCTGCAGTAGTCAAAAAAGAAAATTTAGTCTGTCTACATTATCTTGTATATCAAATGTTGATATAACAGATTTATTACATGTAAATTTACTATTATAACCTTCTCTCCTTAATAAATATGAGGAATGAGCCCTCTGCAAATGAGGAGGATGATAAATCTGTATGCAAAAACTTTGTAAAAATACATTCTCAAAAATAATACATTACCATGGACGTAGGGTCCGGTGCTGCCTGGATTTAGCCGAATCACGTTAAACTCTTGTGTTTCTTTGTTGCTCTTCCTTTCTTCCCTGTGTTTCTTATGGACTTTCTGTGTTTGAACCAGTTCACGGTTAGAGATCCCAAAAGAATCCCCTGTTGGCCGGAGTTTGGCTCAATACTAGATTCCACTGTCAACAGAAGTATTTTCAAGTATTTTTGTTTTATTGTTTGTTAAAAATAATTCTAAAAATTATTTTTTTAGAATAAAATAACAAAAGACTTATTTGGATGTAAATTTTAAGAACAATTAATTTCCTTATTTTTGAAGAAAATTGAAATATATTTAATATTATTTACAACTTTATCATTAATAAAAATAGGTGTTCTCCTTGTTTTTGAAAAAACTTGAAAATAATTTTATGCAAAAAAAGGAAAACACCTAAATGGTGTTTTCTAAAAATTATTTTTTCAATTATACTTTTATAAAATAATTTTTTAAAAATAATTTCTGAAAATAGTTTATCAAATAAGTTTTTTTATTTTTGTAAAATAAAAAAATAAAAAAATTATTTTCTAAAATAAAAAAACAGGCTGTCAAACATGCCCTCAATGATTCTAAAATAAGCATGGACCATTTCTCTTATTAGAAATAATAAATAAAAAAATTAAAAGATAATAAATACATTGTTAATAGTTTAAGTACTTGTTTGTTATAGCAATTAGAATATTAAAAAATCAAATATAGATCACATAAGTAATTATAGCATTTTTAGATATATTTGATTATACTTTTAGAATCTTTTAATAATCAATTACATGTAATAAATTTGATTAAATAAAAAATTACTTTAAATAATTTTTATTTTAATATAATTATAAAAAGGAAAACTTCATATTGATACACATATTATTCTTATTTTTCTTTTATTTATCATTATTATCTTTATCCAATAAGAACACAAACTTATGTCATTTTCTCTTTCTTTAATGCACTTTTCAATAATTTAATAAAAAGTGTAATTTTTTTATATCATCAAAATAAGAGTAAATTATATATAATCAATAATTAAATGATGTCATTAAATATAAAATATTTTATAATCAATTATTTTATAGTCAATTATTTTAAATTTAATTATGTTTAATCGATTATCCCATTGCTGCATGAGTGGAGCCAAACAAAAGCTACAGTAGAAAATTCTTTAAAGCCACGCATTAAAAGACGATAGCCTTGTAGGTATTAGATAAGACAATTGTCACATGCATTAGAATCTTTTAAACACTCACGGCCATTTTTGGCCGTTCGACGCAGATAGCGTTGAGAAAGAAATAATGTTTTTTATATGGTGTTGTTTTGACATTATTTTGTTGTATTGTGGTTTTTTTTTTATATTTTTTTCTTCAATTATTTGAATTAGAGTTATTTAAAGTAATTTCATCTTTGTGGATGGAGTTAGTTAAATTAACTTCACCCATTTGATAGTCTTTGTAGATCACCAAATGAATGGAGTTATCAAAAATAACTTCATCCATGTACACACACCCACTCGTTTGTTAATTTAAAATAATTTTTTTAAATTTTAAACAAAATAAATTTAACTTAATTAATTAAAATAATTTATTGAGTAAAGGTCTAGCCTCTATAAGAACTTAAAAAATAGGTTTTGTAAAATCAATGTTTTTATTTAATAAAAAAATATTGTGTTTTTAAAAATTTAGAATTTTCCATTAGCAGAGCAAGTGTCCCTTCATGTGCAAAAAAAAAAAAAAATTAGACCGAACATTATTAAAGTAAATCTTCGCACTCATGGTTGCCATCAAAGCAGCAGCAACAATTTCCCTTATTAGCTTTTTTTAACATATTTTAATTCCAAGAAAGGAAATAATTGATATTTTGTAAAAATTTCAAATTACATCATGATCTAATGAAAAAAAAAGAATAAACCCAGACAGGCAAGAAATTCTTGCATTACATAAAATCAATTATAAATTAATGTGTAAGTGATTTAAACATTGTTAATTAAAGGGATAATTTATAAAAAAAAATTGCCTCATTTTTTAAAATAAAGACCTTATGTTACGAAAAATTTTGCCTCACTTTTTAATTTGTTGAATATAATTTCTTTCATTTTTGTTTTAAATGATTTAGATGACATTAGTATTTAACATGTTTTTTTCGTAATATCAAGCAAGACACGGTAATTTTGTCAACTATTAAACACATTTTAAACCCATTTTCAATTGATTAATTTGCTATGGATTTAGGATTGAATTTTTATAGAGTCTAGACTTTGACTCAATAAATTGTTTGATTAATTGAGTCAAATTCATTTTACTTAATATATTCAAAAAATAATTATTTTGAATGAACAAATGCAAATGTGTACACGGATAAAATTACTTTGGATGACTCCATTTATTTGGGTAGAAGTAGTCAAATTAACCCTACCGTGCAACTGTTGTCACAGAAGACTGTCAAATGGGTGGATCACAAAGATAAGGCTACTCCAAATACCTCCATTCAAATAATTGAAGGAAAAAATAAAATAAAAAACATTATATGAGAAAATAATTTCAAAACAATACTATACCCAAAAATCATTTTGCTCATGACATTGTGTGTCAAACAGTCGCCAGTTTTATTATTATTAAATTAGAGTTTTTAAAGTTATTCAATAATCAATAGTAGCTTTATAAAAAGTCTGTAAGAAAATTTATTGGAAGCAGCATCACTTAATGTATATATTTGTAACGGATAAAAATTAATGTATATATTCGGTATACTTTTTGGAGGTTTAGAATAAGTACCTGTTTGAATAGCCTGTAATCAATTCTAAACCTCATTAATTTGATTTGTCATTCTCATTAATTGTAGGTTAAGATTTTGAAAACATTTCAGAATTAATTATGATTTAAAATCATAATGTACATGGAATAATTTTTGTTCCTATTCCTCTACATGGCCTTACAAAATCCCTTTTTTTATTAAAAAAAAAAAGTTCATATTCTGATCTCATCAAACACGAGTATAGTGAGTATGGCAGACGAAAATGGACCAAATATCTAAAATAATAGAATACTACAAAGCATATAACATATAATTATATGTTTTATTATAATAAATGTTCTTGTTTTATTCATGGTTAATTATTTTTATATTTTTAATATGTTAAAATTAAAAATTAAAAATTAAAATTTTTAATACTTATTAATTTAAAAAAAATTGACAAATAAATACTAATAAAATCTACAAATAACATTTATTTATGAAATAGAATGTCATTCAAAACATTTAAGAAAATTTCTCAACCATGAAGGTCTGAAACGTAGAATTATGGGTCTAAAAGTACTTGCTTGGTCAATGGCCATTACACTGAAGATAACCTTGTTCTCAATGTTGGATAAGCTTTTAGTAATATTTAAAGAATCAATATTGAACATTCAATAATTAATAATTTACAAAATATTGTTTAATTATCTTGATAATTTATTTTTCTCTTATTAAAAATCCGTCAACGTACACCATTTCTCATAAAAATCAATTATTTCTAAAATTCTTTTAAACATAAAATGAATTCATAAATTTAATTTATTAATAATAAAGTATTTAAAAATTAATTATTTCATCAATATATCAAATTAGTGTTAGAACACTTAAATTAATCACGTAACATACACCTAGAATGATAATAAGCACTTATAGAATATTTTTAAGTCTATCCCCGAAAGAAATATTTTTCAAGTTGAAAAGTTTAAGGATCATAATTAAAGGTTAAAATTACACCAAAAAAAACTAATTCAAATGATTAAACTTCAGGTTTTTTTGTTTTTTCTTTTTCTTATAGAGGATTGTGAATTTGAATCTTTTTATAGTAGCACCCTTAAGTATTCTTTCATAGTCTAGAAGGCATTTCAACAAAGAGACTGTTCAAAAAAGGATGTCTAACTCAAATTTCCCGAATAACATCGCACTATCAGTTCTGGTAATTTAAACAAGGATGATTCGTTTAGTAAGCTCAATCACATTGAAAAGATGGTGATCAAAATCAAATTCTCGAGGCTTTTTAATTAAAAACTAAAAGGTTTACTTGCCAAAATCCTAAACTGGGGGAGGTTGTTTGTAATTCTTCTAAAATAAAAACAAAAAATTATCCATATAAATAGTTGTGTTGGTGGATTAACAAAGTTGTTAATTTCTTTAATTTTAAAGAGAAAAAGGTATAATCTCTTTGCTGAACACAGAGGCCCAGTTTAGGACTGTTCTTTTGTTTTCAAATTTTTTTTTTTTTTATTCTATAAAAATAAAAAAATCTGTTTAATAACCTGTTTTTAAAAATTATTTTTTAAAAATTAGTTTCTAAAAGTGTAACTGAAAAATAATTTTCAAAAAATAGTAAAATAATGTTTTTCCTTATTTTTGTATATAATTATTTTTATATTTTTTTAAAATAAGAAGAATACTTATTTTCATTAATGATAAAATTATAAATAATATTAAATATATTTTTTCATCTTTAAAAATGAAAAAAATACTTATTTTTAAAATTTA
>JANHAO010006863.1:0-20816 GCA_026873985.1 Saraca asoca
AGATCTGATAATGCACCTGAATTAGCTTTCATAGATTTCTTTCATTCAAAAGGAATACACTCTTATCATTCATGTGTTGACACACCTAAGCAAAACTCTGTGGTTGAGCGCAAGCATCAACACATTCTTAATGTTGCTCATGCTTTACTCTTTCAATCTTCAGTTCCATTATGCTATTGGAGGGATTGTGTGCTAACAGTGGTATACTTAATTAATTGAACCCCATCTCCATTACTTTCAAATAAAACACCATTTGAACTTTTAAATAATAAGGAACCAAATTATGATCATCTACGTGTTTTTGGGTGCTTATGTTATGGTTCAACATCTCCACACAATCGCACAAAATTCTCTCCTCATGCTCGAGCTTCTGTGTTCTTAGGATATCCCTCTGGTTACAAAGGGTATAAGATACTTGATTTATAGAGCAACAAAACATACATATCTCATCATGTCATGTTCCATGAGTCTATTTTTCCATTTGCTAACTCACAGTCCAATTCTGATTATCAAGACTTATTTTCCAATCGTGTTCTGCCTACCCCTATTTCACCCTCTCTTGAGACATCACCTACCCATATCTCTACCACTTCACCACCTACTCATAGATCACATCGGATTAATAAGCCACTATCTTATTTATCTGACTATCATTGCTATTTAGTGACAACTTCATCTCCTAGTTCTGCCACCATGACTTCATCTTCTACAGTTCATCCAATTTCCAGCTACCTTAGTTATGAAAAACTATCTCCACCTTTTCGTAAATTCAACTTAGCTATGTCAGCCCACACTGAACCCATAACCTATTCACAAGCTGTTCTTTCTCCGGAGTGGCGCGATGCAATGAGTGTTGAGTTGCGAGCTTTGGAAAACAACAAAACTTGGTCCATTGTATCTTTTCCCCAAGGAAAACACTCGGTGGGCTGTAAATGGGTATACAAAATCAAGTTTTTACCTGATGGCTTGGTTGAAAGGTATAAAGCCCGCCTTGTAGTAAAGGGCTACACACAACAAGAAGGTATAGATTTTCTTGATACTTTCTCCCTTGTTGCTAAACTTGTTACTATTAAACTTCTACTGTCTCTAACTGCTATATATGGATGGTCATTGAGCCAACTTGATGTCACAAATGCTTTTCTCCATGGGGATCTATCCGAAGAGGTATATATGACATTGTCTCCTAGGTACTCTTGTGGTAAGGGGGAGTTATTACCTTCTAATGCTATTTATAGTCTTCACAAATCAATTTATGGTCTCAAACAAGCATCTACGTAGTGGTTTCACAAGTTTTCCAGTGTTTTGTTCTTAGAAGGATTTAAACAGTCCAGTCATGATCATACTCTCTTCATTAAACCTTATGGTCATGTTTTCTTGGCTCTCTTGGTATATGTTTATGACATAATTATGGCCAGTAATAATCAAGAAGCTGTATATATGTTGAAAGTTGCACTCAGCAAGCATTTCAAAATGAAGCATTTAGGTCCTCTCAAATATTTTCTGGGCCTGACAGTTGCTAGGTCAGTTGCTGGTATTTCACTTTGTCAAAGAAAATATGCACTGGAACTATTATCTGATGCAGGATATTTAGGTTGCAAGCCAGCCTCTATTCCTATGGAAACCAATTTGAGGCTTTCACAATCTAATGGTGATGTCCTCACTGATCCCACCAGCTATCGAAGATTGGTAGGCAAACTTGTCTATCTCACCATCACTAGGCTTGATTTAAGCTACTCTGTGAATCGCCTCAGTCAATACTTGGCTACCCCTTGCACCTCTCATTTACATGCAGCCATGCATGTTCTTCAGTACATAAAAGGGACTGTTCTTTCCTTCAAATTCAACACTCTAGCTTAAAGCTTTCTCAAATGTAGATTGAGGAATTTGTCCTGATACAAGAAAATCTCTCACTAGATTCTGTATTTTCCTTGGTTCCTCCCTCATTTCCTGGAAATCCAAGAAGCAACAAGTGGTTTCCTGCTCCTCTGCAAAAGCAAAATATCGTTCTATGGCTAACACCACCTGTGAGGTTGTATGGTTACTTGGATTACTTGGAGATTTATGTGTTCTGCATCATGGTCCAGCTCTGTTAAATTGTGATAATCAAGCTGCCCTGCACATTGTTGCCAATCCGGTATTTCATGAACGCACTAAGCACATCAAGATTAATTGCCACTTTGTGCGAGAAAGAATTCAAGCAGGAACTTTGAAAACCATGCATGTCTCAACTCATAATCAACTTGCAGATTTGTTCACAAAGGTCCTTCATCCAACTCAATTTCAGACTCTTCTTAGCAAGATGGGAATACATAATCTGTATTCTCAATCTTGTGGGGGATTATTAGCATAAATAAATAAACTTAGTTATATTTTTTGTTATGTAGAATATTCTAGAGAAGGGTTATGTACATAACCTTTTCTTTGGGCAAATGAGAAAAATGAATTCTCCTATTTTTCCTCTGCTTGCCAATTGTAATAGGGAGCTTACTTGGTATGATAGAGTAATGGTGTACAAATTTGACGGAGATGAACATGGTGAGGTTGTTGCTGAGAGTAAGAGGGCAGACTTGGAACCTTATATGAGTTTGCAGCATCCTGTGACTGATATTCCTCAGGCTTCGAGGTTTTTGTTCAAGCAGAACCAAGTTCGGATGATTATGGATTGCCATGCTACTCCTATAAGGATAATTCAGGATGAAGATCTTATGCAGCCTTTTTTTTTTTTTTGGTTGGGTCGACCCTTCGTACCCCGCATGGTTGTCATCCCAGTACATGGTGAATATGGGCTCGATAGCTTCGTTGGTAATGGCGATCATAATCAATGGGAGTGATTAGGAAGCCGTTGGCGGTCGTAATTCAATGATGCTATGGGGCTTGGTTGTTTGCCATCATACTTCTGCAAGATGTATTCCTTTCCCTCTGCACTATGCTTGTGAGTTCTTTATGCAGGCGTTTGGGCTTCAACTGAAAGAGTTGTCTGCCGGTCATCTTCTAAGCCGGAGAGTTTTCTGCCAACTCAGTGATGCCACAACTGTTAAATTTTGATGGAAGTAGGGTTTGATAGAGGGCTGGGACTTAGCTTAAAAAATATAATAAAATAGTGTACCCAATTCAAAACTTTTAAAATATAGGCAACTAATTCAAAAAACTTTGAAAGTATAGGAATCAAAAGATCAATTTAACCTAAATTTTTTTTAATAATTTCTAATCAAATCCATTTAAAGTTTTATTCCACAGTTAAATAAAACGTTTATCTATTATTGTATTTTCTCATTGTTTAAAGTCCAAGTCTAACAAGCAAATCCTATCCTTCTATCATTGTCATCATGGAATAATATTTTATTAATTAATGTATAGCTTACGAAATAATATTTATAATGTAGTGCATAATTTTTATGAATTTATATTTTATTAGTGAAAAATTATATATTGTATATGAGTCATGACAATTATATAATAGTTTATATTAAACTTTAAAATAGTGGATATATTTTTACAATTATAGGTACTATTTTTTAGTAATATTAACAAAAAAAATAAAAAAGATTTTCAACAAATGTAAATCGATATTAATCATACGAAAATATTTTAGATCGACTTAAACTGTTAAAACTGATTCTAAAATTTGAATCGATTCATATCAGATTCATTGAAATATAAATAAAAAAAATAGATTGATTAAAAAAGTTGACATAAACCACTTCCGACTTGAGCCCACCCCTTCAAATAACTGAACATTTATATTCATGTACTAATTTTTCCAGCATTTAGAGCTAGTTGATCTGCACGCCTATTACACTCGCCGCGGCAATGACAAAATTTAGTGCATATTTGGTATTTCATTAGAAAAACACAAAATCAATTTTAAATGACATAATTGATTTTGTCTTTTAAAATCATGAAATTTTCTAACTTTTGGATATATCTCTAAAATCATATTGAGTTGAAAAGATACAAGGAATAACTATTGCTTCCGATGTGATTTTACCAATTTAAAATAGATTTATTTATAATTAATTCTTTTAGAATTAATAATTAATAACCAATTGTGCTTAAAATTAATTTTCTGACTATTATTGCAAATAAGCTATTAATCTCTCGGTTTTGCTTTCTCCATATTTCATTATCATTTGATAGATGAATATCTAAGCTTTCAACCTTATTTTTTCTCCATCTTTGAATACTAGTAGATAAGTGAATATCTAGCTTTTGTTGGAAAATATTCTCCGTATAAATAAATTTTCATTTATTTATATTTTTCATTATAAAAATTAAAATCATAAAAAATATTTTATTTGTTAGCATTAATTTCTAAATGGTGCAATGGCACTTGATGTGTTTGGGGGCTTTTCTCTTTTTACTATCTTGGGTTTAAACTCAGGATATTATGTGTATGTTAAGTGGCTTGTTACTCCTACTATCACAAAAAAAAAAATAAAAAAAATAGAAGAGGAGAAGTTTTCCGTGATCATTATCAAAGCACAATGCACTATTTCATTAATCACAAAATATACATGTGACATGAAAATCATTATACGCGTAGAGACAAAAATTTTTCTTTAGAAAATGTTTTTTGACCAAAAAAAAAGAAGAAGAAGAAAGCTTCAAATTTGATACCTTTTTGAAGATAATTGGTGAATAGAATATTGTTCTTAGCATCATATTCAATAACAAGTTTCCATATTGCTTTTACCTGAGCAATAAGTGTCTCAAAGGTATCTTTTTTTAAGTTAATAACTAGTTGAGTGTCTATGTGTCATAGGTTGGCCTTGTGAATCAATTTAGTAGGCAAATATTGTCAATTTTGGACGAAATTTGACTTAAAAATCAAGCATAAAGGGGAGGCCTTGTGGTGAGAATTTGAAAGCAAATGCACTTATAGATTATCTTTTTGAATTTTTCTTATTTTAGGGATATTTGTATCTTTTTAATACCGATTGTTTATCTAGTACAAGTAGAAAAGTACATAGTTGCGATCCTTGCATTTTTATCTTCGCTTCCATATGAGATAGTAGATTAGAATCCTTCCGAGCTAGGGAAAAAGCTGTTATATCAACTCAAAAAAAGTATGTTACTCTTGCCATTTGGGTTTTTGTTTAAGATGCTTTTTAAGGGGGCGTGTTTGGTGATCCAGTTGGGCACTGTGGCTCGGGGCTAGGAATCAGAGTGTGGATCTTATAGACTCCCCTTATACACTCAAAACTATGTAATGAAACATATATTAATAAAAATAGGGTTAACCCTATCCTTATTTTAAAAGGTCCTTTCTTAATGTACATTAAAGGCTTCTTGTATGACTCGTTTTTTGAGACTCGATATGTATTAATGCTTTGACTATACACTCATGTTTGCTTGCGTACATGTGTATAAGATTTTAGTTATATGGGTGGCAAAATCTATAATGCCTTATTTATCTATCAAAGTGTGGCTCGAATTTATTTAAAGGCTGGTGTGTTGGCCAAGATTTAGTGACATACACAGCACAATTTCGGCTAGAGAGCTACCGACCGTGATAGTTGGTATCATAGCTTGGTTGTGCTAAAAAGAATAGATCAAGTGGGCCATGATTGGGAATAATTCAGCTTGTTGAAAGCATATGGAGCTTGTGAGTGAAGTAGACACTCTTGGAAAATAAAGAAGAGATGCTGCTAAGGACTTAACAAAGAGGGGTGCAAGAGGTTAGAGCAATTCGAGGGCTAGTGTGCGAGATGTTGCAATCGAAAGAATATTAATGATGCATTAAGTGCAAGCGTATACAGAAGTTGGTGGACTTACTGTACAACATGAGACATTAATTATGCATTTATTCATAGCAAGCATTTGAAGAAATGCAAACCACTCAAGAGAGTGAGTGAATTGATGGCTTATCTAGCGAAAAGAAGCCCTAGTCTTGCAAAGAAAGCTTAACCATGTCCATGTGGGAGATATTAGTTATCAGGGAAGCCCAGAGGGTGAAGCCACAATTGTGCTAGAAAGTGTGGCCACAATAGAAAGTTGACACATCTTATAGAATGGCACATCTCTTGTGATGTGTTGAGTGGACAAATTTGTTAGCCTTACTATCATATCTTCTTTAGTTTTGATGTTGAAAAATAATTTTGATAAATGTCACGATCTAACTATATGTTTTTAGTATTTGTTGATTTTGCAGATTCAAAGTTAATCAAGTGACATTCAAGAGATCTACATTAGTTATAGTATTTTTATTGATTTTACTAGGATCTTGTGTAAGTGTGTTCTCATTCAAGTTGATCCAAATAAGTTTCTTAAAATAGATATTGAGGTAGACATAAATCAAGTGAAATAAGCTTAAAATAAAATGTTTTTCTAACTAAGTTTTCAAATATTATTTCACAAGTGAAACTTTTATAAAAACTATTTTTCACTGTGTGAATTAATTCATGAATCAATTTATATTAAAATCTTGTGAAACTATACTTAAATCGATTC
The DNA here is from genome assembly GCA_026873985.1 of Saraca asoca. NCBI lineage: Eukaryota > Viridiplantae > Streptophyta > Magnoliopsida > Fabales > Fabaceae > Saraca > Saraca asoca. The sequence goes on from JANHAO010006863.1 coordinate 6,451, forward strand.
AAAAAGAAATGTTTTGAAAACTGTTTTTTTACCAAAGGTTAGGAATTTTCCCATATCAATCAGGCAATCAATTCATGACTTCTTTACATTATAATGTAAATCAATTCATGTATCAATTTAGTCATGAATTTTTTGATGATCTTCATAGACGAATCAATTCACAAATCAATGTGAATCGATTCATTGGTTGGTAGCCTCTCTGAATCAATTCATGAATCAGTTCACAGTCCAAAAGTTAGTTATTTTTCAAATGTTGGTTGCCACACTATAAATACCACCTGACCTCATTTCAAACATAACACTTATCATATCAGCAATTGTGAAAAACAAAGAGAAAAACTAGAGTTATAACTGATTCATCTCTACCTCTTAAAATATCATCTAATTAAAGTTCTTAGATCAAATTGAATAACATACAGTAGATAATTGAGATTTACATCTCAATTGGGTATTATATTTTTAACTTTCCTTATTCTTATCTCAGTTTTTTAAATTTCTAGATTAATAGAAATCTAAGATACAAAGGAAGAGGTTAATCTTCCCTTTCCATCCTTTTTAATTATGAGGTTGATCATAATTAGTTAAAGATGTAAAGAATTCTTATAGCATATTCTTTAATTGTGAGGTTGATCATAGTTATTAGAAGATTAAGAATTTTTATATCTAGGGTAGTAAGAACCCAGTCAAATCTTGTGTGTAATAGGCTGGCAAGAGCCCAGTTAAGTCTTGTATATAAACTAATTTGCAAGAGCTCATATAATCTTGTGGTTGTTAATAACATTGACCATCCAGTTGAGGATTAGGTCTAGTGGATCTACACTTCAATTGCAGTTTCAATTGAAGTGGAACCACTTTAAAAATCTGATTTTCTTTATTATTTCTACATTTATCTTTTTTCTACTATTATGTTTAACTGATATTTTGTTATTGAATTCTATATTACATCTAATCAATGACTGCAATTCAATATTGATTATCAAATAAGGATACCCTGATAATTTTGTTTAAAGACTTCCACTGTTGTAAAACAAACTAGAATTTAAATCAAAAGAGTATTTGTAAAAAGGAAAAAATTATTATTTTTGGGACCAACAATTGGTATAAGAGCTTTGGTACTTGATACTCTTTTATTTTTAAGGAGATCATGGATTCTATTTTCTTTCTTTTGCCTGAATGTCCACCTTTGAATAAGCCCCTGACTTTAATGGACATCATTATACTTATTGGAAGAAGAAAATTAGAGATTTTATTGAACCCATTGATATAGTCATGTGGGAGATTGTTGATGGATATGATCCACCACAAACCTTGATTAATGGGATTGTAAAACCTAAACCAAAATCCTTTTAGACTAAAAAGGAAAGGAAGAGACATCTCCTAACGTCCAAAGTTAAGTGGATCATCTCTAACTCCCTTTCTCCAAATGAATATGAAAGAATATCTAATTGTCACAGCAAAACAAATATGGGACACATTAGAAATAGCTCATTTAAGAACATCACAAGTTAAAGCATCTAAGATTCATTTATTAGTTTCACAATATGAAATGTTTAAAATGAAAGAAAGAAAATCTATTAAGGATCTTATTCAAATATTTACTGCTATTACTAACCATCTTATACTTCTTGGTAGAACATTTGGCAACATAGATCTGGTGCACAAAATACTAAGGTCTCTAATAAAAGAATGACAACCTAAAGTGACAACCATTGAGAAATCACTTAAAATAAGGATGCCTACCATTCAAGAGCTCTATGGAAATTTGGAAGAACATGAGCTTAAGCTGAAGAGATATAAAAAGAATGGTGATGATAAAAAGAAGAAAACCTTGGCACTAAAGGTTGGTAAGACATTTGAGGATGATGATAAAGAATCAGATAGTGACAAAGAGGCAGATGAAAAAGATTGAATGGCCCTATTAAGCAAAAAGCTACTCCTCAAAGAAGAAATTAGAATAAAAATGATCAAGAGAATTCTTCTTATACCTCAACATGCATTAAATGTAAGAAAGTCGGACATTTCAAGCCGGACTGCTTAGTTTTTCTAAAAAGATAGTTGGAAAATGAAAAAAAGAAAAGGAAAACATCCTCTAAGAAAGGCAACCTAACTATTTAGGATGATGAGCAAGTTAATTTTGGATAAGAAGAAGAAGAAATAGAGGAAGAAGCACTCCTTTGCCTTATGGCTAAAGTAGATGAAAACAGTGAGGTACTTGAAAATCCATCTTTTTGATACTCTAGTGATTATAAGTTTAATTCTAGTGATAATGATAAAAGTGATGACGAGACTGATGATCTATATGAAGAGCTGTATGATATATTGACAAAAGCTAAGAAAGATTTAAAGCATGGTAAAGTAAAAAAAAAGTGCTTACTTGAAAAAATTAAGCTGATTGAAAAAGAAAACCATGACTTAAATCTCTTAGCTAAAAAAGTATTGAATGAAAGTAGAGTTTGTGATCAATGTGAAATCTATATATCCAAAATAGACACATTGATGAAAACTTTACAAGGTTTTATAAATAGTAAGATGAGACTGAATAATATGTTGTAGCATCAAATAATTTTTCAAAATAAGATTGGCTTAGGATATAAACAGCAAAACAAAAGGAGATCTAATAAAAAATCTTAGACTTTGAAGTTAAAAAGGAATTTTAATTACATAACCTGTTTTTACTATAATAAAAAAAGATATCATATTAAACATTGTCCACATAGAAATGGTACTAATATTTTAAAACCAAATGAGAAATTAGTTTGGTTACCTAAAGGATATCTTGATATGTTTACTAGCAAATATGGACCCAAGATCCATTGGGTACTACAAATGCAAAGATCATTTTTGTTTTGCTAGTTTGTGGGAGACATAAAAGCAACTTATGATACTTAAACAACAGTTGCATTCACCACATGAATGTTAAACCCCCCTTATATTTTGATATTTTTTTATTTTTAATTTTTATGCTTGATTATATGATTACCTTGCAAATTCTAACTTAGGCATCAAAGATTTCTCTAAGATTATTTTGGTAGGTATTTGATATGAAATTTGAGATATAAATAGTGTCAAATTGATCGTTACTAGTAAATATATCATTTGTTAATCAATTTTAGAATGAAACTGCATGAAAACTATATCTACGACTCTTTGAATCGATTCAAGCATCGATTCGAATTTTTTCAGGATTTCTGAGAGTTTCTGAATCAATTTTAGAATTAATTCACAACTTAATAATTTATACTATGAATCGATTAGTGAACCAATTCACAAAATTTTTAATCTTTCAGGAAGATCTCAAATTTTGAAATTTTTTTTTATCAACCCAAATAAATTGATTACCAAATCAATTCAATCCTGGCTAAATTGACTCAATCCTAATCAAATTGATTCATCAGATTTTCAATCTTTTGGCAAATGTTCCAAAATTTTTCAAAAGTTTTATTCAGCTACATGAATCGATTCTATAATCAATTTAAAACTTGATATATACATTCATAAGTTGATTCATGCAATAACTCTTACATCAATCTTTAGCACAGATTTATTATGAAATTAGAAGAATCATTACCTCAAAGGGAGCTTAAATTTCTAATAATATTGATATGATGGATTGTGTTTTGATATTTTTTTTCTATCTTGATTATATTTTCTCTCTTTGATGATGTACTATTTCTTTTTAATGTGCCAAAAGGGGGAGAAATAATGAGATTTTAGATAAGAAATAACAGAAAAATGAGTAAAAACTTAAGGGGGAGTAAAGAGTAAAAACCTTAAAGACCTTCATTTAAAATTATTGATTGTATTCATATTTTTTATCCTTATCTAAAATTATTTGTCACTATAAAAAAAAGGGAAGATTGTTAGCCCTACTATCATACCTTCTTCAGTTTTAATGTTGAAAATTTTTTTTGATAAATGTCACGATCTAACTATATGTTTTTAGTGTTTGTTGATTTTGAAAAATTCAAAGTTGATCAAGTGACATTCAAGAGATCCACAATAGTTATAGTATTTTTATTGATTTTACTAGGATCTTGTGTAAGTGTGTTCTTATTCAATTTGATCTAAATAAGTTTCTTAAAATAGATATCGGGGTAGAAATAAATCAAGTAAAATGAGTTTAAAATAAAATGTTTTTCTAACTAAGTTTTCAAATATTATTTCACAAGTAAAACTTTTATCAAAAACTATTTTTCACTGTATGAATTGATTCACAAATTGATTCATATTGAAACCTTGTGAAACTATATTTGAATCGATTCATGAAGAGATGTTTTGAAAAATATTTTTTTATTGAAGGTTAGGAATTTTGCTGAATTGATCAGGCAATTGATTCATGACTTCTTTATATTATAGTGTAAATCGATTCATGCATCGATCTAGTCATGAATTTCTTGATGATCTTCATAAACAAATTGATTCACAAATCAATTCATTAGTTAGTAATTGCTTTGAATCAATACACCAATTGATTCACAATTTGAAAGTTAGTTATTCTTCAAATGTTATTTGCCACATTATAAATACCACCTAACCTCATTTCAAACATAACACTTATCATATCAATAGCTACAAAATACAAAGAGAAAAATCAATGTTATAACTGATTCATCTCTACCTTTTTAAATATCATCTGATTAAAGTTCTTGGATCAAATTGAAGAATACACACTAGATAATTGAGATTTACATCTTAATTTGATAATGTATTTCTAACTTTCCTCATTCTTATCTCAGTTTTTTAGATTTCTAGGTTGATAGAAATCTGAAATACAAAGGAAGAAGTTGATTTTCCTTTCCATCTTTTTTAATTATAAGGTTGATCATAATTAGTTGAAGGTGTAAAGAATTCTTGTAGTATCTTCTTTAATTGTGAGGTTGATCATAGTTGTTACAAGATTAAGAATTTTTGTATCTAGGGTAACAAGAGCCTGGTTAAATCTTATGTGTAGTAGGTTGGCAAGAGCCCAGTTATGTCTTGTGTATAAACTGGTTTGCAAGAGCTCAGATAAATTTTGTGATTGTTAATAAAATTAACCATTTGATTAAGGATTAGGTCTAGTGGATATACACTTCAATTGTGGTTTCACTTGAGGTAGAACTATTTTTATATTTATCTTTTTATTGCTATTTTTTTAACTGATATTTTTTTATTACATACTGCATTACATCTAATTAGTGACTGCAATTCAATCTTGATTATCCAATAAAGATACTTTAATAATTTTGTTTAAAGACTTCTACTGTTGTAAAACAAACTAGAATCTAAATAAAAAGAGTACTTATAAAAAGGGGAAGATCATTATTTTTGGGACTAATAAAATCTTATTAGAAAGTCCAAAATCATGTTAAAGGGCATGAATTTTTCTCAGAGGAGTAAACCTGAAGGGGACAAAGATGATCCAGGAAGGATCCATTGTGCAGTATTGTGTGGATGAAAGGAGCAAGCTATAGTATTAATCCATAAGGTTTGGAATAAGATGCTAGAGAGCTAGCATATCAAAGTCGCATGACAAGCAACAATGATACCTGCATAGTGAGATAGAGTTACATAGTTGCTTAGCAGAATAGTGATAATAAGCTTGAGGCATAGAAGACTAACACTACATAGTTACAAGAAAAACTTTGTGGCAATGACTATGAGATTTACAATTACTCATACATAAGGAAAATGAAACTCGAGCTAGAGTTAAGGATGCTTGATGCTCAACCTCCATTAAAACCGTTGATATAGGGGAGCCATCAAAAGGATATGCTTGAAGGAAGGATGTCACTCAAGAAATGTCAAGAGAGAGGGTATTAATCATCAAAGAAGTTGCTATAAGGACAAGATACTAGCAAGTAACTATGAGGGTCATGAGACAAGCCAATATCATTTTCAAAGAGATAACACTTGAGTGTTTAAACCTAGGAAGGATTGTGAGGACCACAGTGCTAGATAGCATCAACTCTGAAAAGACTGTGATGGTCGAGATACCATGATGGTGTCAAATTAGATAGGGTTAGGAGGATCCAATCAAGTGTGAAAGTTGAATAGTGCAAGTATAGTGGATTGATCGAACCTAACACAAGCATCCTTGGAACTAGAAGATTAGTCTTGCATCTCACATCGATGATATAGTGTCAGTAGATGTCTAAAATACTAAGCAGGTGCATAAGCAATGGAGGTAACACACACTTAATTTATAGAGATAGCAAGTTAAATCAAGAATTTTGCAGGGATAGTATGCATGTAAGCTATAGAGATAGTAAGGCAAGCACAAATTATAGAGGTAACAACCCAAATGCTATAGAGGCAGTGGGATAGGTGAAGTTATAGAGATAATAGAGCCGGGAGAGTTATAGAGACAGTGACTCATGAGTGTATGTTAGGATGACAAAGTTGAGTCTATAGAGATAGAACATAAAGTCTATGGAGGTAGTAAAGCTTAAGACACTAAAGTTGCTAAGGCAACTACCCAAAGGTTATGGGGGAAGCAAATATGCAATGGTGCAAGTTCAAGGAGACAAAGCCTAGAGGAAGTCAAGGGAGGAGATGGGGAGCAGCAGACTGATGATGATCCTGAAAGCTATGTTAGGTTGAGGGTACCATTCATTAAAGCCTTTTGAATGATATTAGCTCAAAGAGACAAGCACTGAATGGTTGAAAAAGTAGTTCGAGTGGAACAGGCTGAAGACCCATATAAAGATTCAAGAAGCTAGCACATGAAAAGAGAAACTTTAATGGAAGCTATATTGAATTAAGGCGTTAATAAGGGTATTTACATTTGAAGTGGGGGAGAATATCATAAGTCAGCATTGTGAACCAATTTGGTAGACAAACATGCTTGATTTTTGATGAAACTTGATACAAAAATCAAGCATGAAAAGGAAGCCTTGTGGTGTGAATTTGGGAGCAAATGCACTTGTAGATTTTTTTTTTTTTTAATTTTCCCATTTTGGGGTATTTGTGTCTTTTTAGTATCAATCATTTGTCCAATATGAGTAGAAAAGTATATGATTGTGATCTTTATATTTTTATCTTTGCATCCATATGAGATGATACATTAAAACCCTTTCAAGCTAGGAGAAAAGCCTTTATGTTAACTTGCTTGCCACTTGGCCTTTTGCTCAGAATACTTTTTAAGGGGGAACGCATTTGTGGCCTAAGTAGGCATTGTGGCTTGGACTAAGGATTAGTGTGTATAGCTTAGAGACTCCCTCTATACATTCAAAACTATGTAATAAGGAATGTATTAATAAAATGGGGTTGTTCATCTCCTTGATTTAAAAAATCCTTTCTCGATGTACACAGAGGCTTCTTGTGTGGTATATTTTTTAAGACTCAGTATGTACTAATGCTTTAACTATATGCTCATATTTGCTTACATACATGTTGTTAATAGGATTTTGCTTTTGTAGGTAACAAACAAAATCTGCAATGCTCTGTTTATCTATCCAAGTGTGGCTCAGATTTATTGGAAGGCTAGCATGTTATCCAAGAGTTAGTGATATGCATCATATGGTCTTGGATAGAGAGCTATTGGCTTGTGACATCATGACAAGCACAGATAAAAAAAAGATGAGAATAGTTTCTTAAAGGAAAAAAATGACCACTTACTTTATTATTGGAACTTCAGTATAGAAATATTACAATTTTGTAAAAGGTGGATTGCTATAAAATTCATTATTCCTCTATATGAAGCAATAATACCTTGTACTTGTATGATATAATAATCAATAAAATTATAAGTAGTCATCTATAATAGGTCCTACCAATTTATAGGAAGTTCAAATTATAGCAAAAGAAAATAAAAAAATGATATGATAATATACATAATAGAAAAAGACATAATATTTAGTGTAACTCAAATATGCATGCAATTGCACAAACGATGAGTCAAATATTTTAATAATGGATTCATTTTGCATTATAGTAAATGTAATATACTTAATAGTTTGCTTAGGCTTAATTACATTAAAATATAAATCGATCGCATTTGCCCCTTAAAAACAAATTTCTATTTTGGTCCTCAAAAACCTAAATCAAATCAATTTTGGTTCAAAATTTAACTTCCATCTAAATGGAAATGGATGTGAATAATAATATTTTACTTAATTATATTTTTTATCCCTTAAAATACAAATCGATTACATTTAATCCCCCATAAAATCAAATTTCTATTTTCATTCCTTAAAACCAAATAATAATAAAAATTTATTTACTATCTTGTGAAATATTTATTTAATTATAAGAAAATATAATTTAATAAGAGAGTAAATATTTTTAATAATAAAAAGTAAAGTCTCAATAAAAATAAAACTTTAAATTAAAAACATATATTAAAAGTAATAATTTAATTCTAATATATGTTTTTAATTTTAATTTTAATTTTTTATTGAGACCTTCCTTTTTATTATTAAAATATTTACTCTCCATTTTTAAGTTATATTTTCTTATAATTAAATAAATATTTCATGAGATTGTAAATGAATTATTATTATTTGGTTTTAGAGGATGAAAATAGAATTTTGATTTTAATGGGACTAAATGCACTTGATTTGTATTTTAAGGGGAGCAAAAATATAACTAAGCTAAATGTTATAATTCACTTCCATTTCCATTTGGATGGAAGTTAAATTTTGGATTAAAATTGATTTAATTTTAATTTTAGAGGAACCAAAATAGAATTTTATTTTTAAGAGGGATCAAATGCAATCGATTTATATTTTAGGAGACCAAAAATTTAATTAAGCCTTTTGCTTAAAGCATCCAGACAATTTGACAATATTAAATTAAAGTTCCAAGACAGTAAAAGCACAAATAAAGAATAAATTCAATAGAAGTGAAGGTAAAAAATCTCGTAAAATTATGTAGTAATAGTTGATAGTTGACATGTTGATCATTCTTGCAAAATTTTTCAATTTCTTTATTCCAAAGTCAATTTCTGAAAGTAAAATCAAACATATATAAATAATTGTTTCAATCCAGAATTTCATAATAGTTGAAATAGAAATTTTTTTAATTATCATAGCAATTTAAATAGAAAGATGCTCATCAATCATATTACATTGCACAATATGTCTCTTATAATAAATTTGTGAACACTTCCTTACAAACAACATTTTCAACTTAATTAGTTGGCATACCTTCACTATTAGTATCAAGATTTTCAATCCACTACTCTTTTATACATGACATTATATCTTTATATATTCAAATAAAATAGTGATTCAAATTAATATAAGATTGGAAGTATATTTTTAATAAAAATATTTACTCTTATAGTGCATATAATATAGAAACTAAGTTCTTATACTAATATATTTTTGTTTCCTGTTGCATTTGTACACATGTTGTAATATTTTAGAGATTAATTTTCTTTTTCTTTCATCCTTTTCAATGTGCTATGTAAAAAAAAAAGTGAAATTCCTTTTTATTTACCATCATTATTCCTTCTTTTATAAATATTATTGTTTAAAATAAATGATATAGGTATTACCAATTTTAAACATAGAACTATGATCTAAAATTACATTATAATCAAATTATGAATTAATTAATTGAATATATCACATTTTAAATTATTTTTATATGATTATAATGCATGGATCAAAAGAAGTTAAAAGAAAGTAATTGGGTCCAAATGATATTATATAATTGAGAAATTAGTGGAAATTAAATAGTTCCATTACCATAAACCTATACTTATCAGAAAACAAAAGGAAGTGAATATATTACGCAAAGGAATTAATAAGGCACCACGAATAAGCCAACATTAAAATTGATAGCAAAAATAATGGATCAGAAAATAGTGACAATGAGGACAGTACACCTTAATAAATAATAATCGTTGTGCATCAAACATGAAAATATTAGAAACACATCAGATTTTTAGAATGCCCTTGTTGATTATTTCCAAAGCATTAATTGAAAATAAATGTCTTTAAGATTTATTTCAAAATCATTAAGTAATATGTATAATACATTTCCAAAGTAATAAATCTAATTTTTTAAAAAATTCCTACAAATGACTAAATTTGAATAATATACACACTTAGTATAAATTATTAATTCTATTGAAAAAAGTGAAAATTAATATGCATATGGAGTAAATAAATATCAATGGTATGTATCTACATAAGATGAGACATGACCTCAATTTGTATAAAATGTGTTGTCAACATAAATAATTAATTTCATTGAATAAAATATAGAAATGTCTTGTCGAGTGAATTATAAAGCAATTAAACAAATTTTAATCATAGTGCAATAATTAAGTGAAAATTAAGGCAAAAGATGGGGGTATGATAAAATTTATATAATATATGTAATCAACTATAAATAATTAAAATCATTGAATAAACAATGAAATTGGAGTTGAAATTAATTTAATTTAATGATATCAATTAACTAAATAATAATAGAATCATAGCAATTGAATGTCACTTAGAATATAAGGATGTTTATACTTTGTTATATGGGATGCTATAAAGAGGACTAGAAAATAATGTGTATAATATAGAAGGATAATTAATTAATTATATGAAAGAAATTCACTAAAAATGACATTCAAACTATATTAGAGCATAGAAATATAAGTTAAGAACTAAAACTAAAATAAAATCCAAAACCACAAAATTGGTTTGCCAAGGATATGAAGAAAAAAAGATAATGATATATAAATCAATCTTAAAAATACTATGACATATAAAACCAACTTAAACATTACTGCATACTACTCTTCCTTTGGCTTCTTCTTCATCTGATTTGTTGAAAATTGACCAAATACATTCTTGTCAACCAGAATTGTAGAAGTTACTTCAATTGGACTCAATTTAGTATTTGATCAATCCTAGTTAGATTATTCTTTGTAGCAACAAATGATTCATCCTACAATACATCCAAACATTTCACTGACATATGTTTGTTTAATTAATAAATTGAAACATAATAAATTTTATGAGAAACTTTCTCACATTATTCAAAGTAGTAATGAATTCATTGTTTAGCTTTGGAAAAGGGTTGGTGGGTTCAGGATCATAATCTTACAACCAAATAAAAAAAAGGACAATAAGTTCCCATTACTCAAAAATAAAATTATGAAATGATGTAGTTAGTCAATTAGGATGGAAAAAAACCTATAACCCATAATAACATTATCCAACAACAATTCAAGTCTAAATAATAAAGATTAAAAGAGTCAATGTGAGAGATTAATGGAGATAGATTGAGAGAGAATTTATATAGGTAGTTAACTGAGAAATTAATACAAAAAAAATTTAGCAAAATTTTTTTAAATGTAATCAGTTCTTTGTTTTCATGAATATGGAAGGAAGATTAATGAGAATGCTATTAAAGGATTCATCAATCCATAACCAATGATATTTAGATAAGTTAACAAATTAAAAAAAATATATATACAAATAACACTATGAAGAAAGAGATTACCAATAGAACTATGAAAAAAATGATGAAAAAGAAACAAATTCCCAATAAAAATATATGAGAAAAATTATTTTAGTAGAAAGAAAAAATCAAATGTAATTAGTTCTCTGTTTTCAAGAATGTATTAAGAAGATGAATGATAACTCCATTAAGATATTTATGAAGCCCTAACTAATAATATCAAGATAAACTAATCAATTAAAAAAAATTGACACAAATAGAAACATGAAGGAAGAGATTCCCAATAGAATTAAAAAGAATGATGGAAATGAAATAATTCCCAATAAAAAATTCTTCATTGATTTGAATCAAAATAATCAATAATTAGATATGATACCAAGTAGGATAACCAACTTTACTGCTTCAAACACTGTCATCCAAGTATAGAGATAATTTAGAGAGAAAAATTAGAAAAATAGAGAATGAAATATAAAATTGTATACTAATTTTGGATTTGGATCCTCTTATAAATATATAGCAAGAATACACAAATATTATTTGGAGAAGGAAGATATAACACAGTATCTCAACAAAAAAAGAAAAATTGATTGAATAAAAATGGAAGAATTTCTCATAACAATAGAAATTATTATTTTCAACTTTTTTAGCAACAAAACAAGAACTTAGTATAGCTAATCAAAATTAAAAAGCATCAAGTTAGAAAAACACTAAATCATCTGTATTGTATTTATGAATGAATAAAATTCCTTACCCAATGAAATTAAAGAAGAGGAAGATCTTTCTAATGGTAATTGAGGAAGTGACTATCATTATTATTAGGATCTCAAGTAAATGGCCATTCATTCCTTATCTAATCTTGCTAGCTTTGAAAGATAAGGCAGGGAAGAGTTGAATTATGAAGTGGAATTCTTGAATAATGCGCTTAATGAGCATTTTGATTAGACCAAAAATAAAGCGTATCAATAAATCATCAATCAATCAAAGAAAATATAGAACTATTTATGTTTCATTTTAACTTTAATTCAATTGTTAGCCATTTCATATGCTTTTTGCAAAGTGAAACTCATGTTCTGCATTTGTAGTATTTAGGAAGTGAAGTTTACTTGTCAATTTAAAACATAAAGCATTGCCACCTCTCAAGAATTGCTAAGTTAGATTTGAGTGTTATAATCTATTATGGTATTTTTCAGATAGTGCAAAATAGGCCATCAGAAGCCCATAAAAGGTTAGGTCCAATTAGAAAGCCCAAATCACCTAATGTTTAAGGTCACTTAACGGAGGTCAAACAATACAAGTGCTAGCTCTTTCGCAGCGAGCCGAGGACACAAGGCAAGATTGAGGTGAGTCCCAGCTCATCAAGAATGGATTCCCTTTCACTGAGTGAGACACATTGCCTCAGTTGCCCTTCATGAAACCTGTTTGGACCATCTCGCTAGACCCACCAACATAGCCAGCAGGTTGCCCAATGCGAGCTCAAACTACCTAGTGAGCTACCTCAAGGATTATGTATAGAATGTCTGGGGTCCAGTCAACACTCAGGCATATTCCCCTAACCGACAAGTTAGCCCTCAAAACTGACACATCAGGCTCCAAAATTTGACAGTGAAATGCCAAGCATTTATTATCCATCAAGAATTTATTGCCTATGATGGCGAGAATAATCATTTTACTATCTGTTTAATTACATTTGTAACCCTCCTAGCTTCTATAAATAGGAAGGGGATATATCATTGTAAGCAAGAAAGAACAATTGCATGCAGACGCTCTGCTGGAATAGTGAGAGAGCACTTGTAAAGTGAGAGAGCACTAGAATTGTATCTCTATTGCACTGCATAGAGAAGCCACTATACAAAGCTAATATAAATCATCGTGGACATAGGGGCCAAATTGGCTTTAACTGAATTGCGTTAAAAGTTCTGGTGTCCATCACTCTTCCTTCTTTTCTCTTTCTCCATAGTTAGAACTTGCATTATCAGCTTGCAGCTTGGAGGTTTCAAGAACTATTTCTATTGACTAAGATTTGGATCCATAGAACCAAATTTTATTATCAACATTTTGGCACTAGAAGGAGGGCCTTTGCTGCGTTCTTTTCATCTTTGACAAATCGTTTTAACTACAATGGCAAGAGGAAAAGCCACCAGAAGCACAAATGCCATCATTGGCCAACTTGAAAGTTAGGAACAACCGTAACGGGACTTTGCTCCCCCCCACAACAGGTGCTGTTGTTGGCGTGGCACCACCCACTCTACACCAACCTGTCATTTTTTATGGAAATGGAGCTCCAACTTGGTTCCAGTCCCAAGAAGCTCTTAAGAATACTGTGAGAAAATTAGCAATATGCTTAGAGCATTGACCCAAGCACAAGCCCAGGGCATGCAAAAACAAGTTAGAGTCACTGTGCCTGAAGAGGGACCCTAGCAGCCAGGCCCTCAACATGAAGAGCCTATTAGAATCAAGCATTAGCGAGTCGGTTCAATTCACTCGTCTAACTCATGACTGTGGTCAGAGGTTCACCAAGTTTGTAAAGACAAAAGAGATAATCAGTGGCTTGAGAGCTCACACCAAGAAAAAGTTCCAATGAGACTGACCATGGGCATAGGTTGGAATGCTATTCACCTAGCCATGAACACAGCCAGAGGCACAAAATCTCAGATCATCATTCTTGTGATCAGTAAGATGACAGGAGTTGGTAAACCACCAGTCATCAGTCCAAGGATTAGGACCCAGTGATTGAAGAACTACTTTAAAAGGTGAAGTAGCTAGAAAAAAGACCTATGACCTAAAGCAATTAAGACTCATACAAGGAAAGGACACCATTCACCAAAGAAATCGAAATAGAACCCCTTTTTCATAGGTTTAAGGTCCCAAATATCCCATTGTATAATGGGGATAGTGATAACAAAATATTTCACTCATTTATTTGTCCTCTCACTTAGCATTTTAAGGTCTAAAATGACTTATTTCCAGCTGTGTTAGCA
>JANHAO010006864.1:0-20816 GCA_026873985.1 Saraca asoca
TAACCACCATCACATTAGGCTATCTTTACTTAAAGTCAGTCTATTAGTTATATGGGCCACTACAGATTATTAAAATAATCTAACACATACAAGTCAATTTACGAATCAATTCATATTCCCTTTGAATTTTGCCAAAAAGCTTTTTATTTTGAGTGAATCAATTAATAGTTGAAAACACTGGGCACGACTATCAATTTATGCACTTCAATTTGAGCAAATTGATTCGTAAATTAATTTGTAGTTAAAAAATTGCCCCTATAAATCTATTCATCGATTCATGAATGATTCAGCTAGGATAATTTTGAATTAACAACTCTTAATTGTGTCTAATGACTCCTCCACTATAAATATCCTATATACTCATTTCTAGTGCGATTCTTCATCACTCTAAGAGGCAAATACAACCTATTTTCTCTTAACTTCATTTGTTTACTCTATTTCTTCATCTTGAACTAGATTTAAGCAAATCTCTTACCTATTGAGTTTCAATTTGCGGTTTTAAATTTTGAGTTCTTGATTGTAAACCTTTATTTCATCTTTGATTTATGGGTTTTTTTTTTAGGGTTAGGAAATCTTAGGTTAGCAAGAGTAAGGAAATTCTTGAGTAATCAACTTTGAGCAAGGAATCTTAAAAAGGGTTTTGGTTGTCTGAGAGATACAATTATTGTAAAGACTTTTTTAAGTGTTGGGTTCAAACTTGGAGGGATTTAATATAATAGAATGGAGCTTGTTCAAACTTGAAGAGTGGATGTATATCTTGGACTAGATCTTCAGGGGGGAACCACTATAAAAATTAACATTTGACTTCTCTAACCCTTCTCTTTTAATTTTTTGCAATTTGTTTTTCTACACTTAATATCTTTTGCAATCATTATTATTCAAGTTGATGTTGAGTAGCAAATATGTAAGATTTTAGATTGCTTGAGTTAGACTATGTGATTTTTTTTATCATTTATTTCCAAGTTATGGAAATTTTGTGAAAAATGAAAAGGAGTTTTGAAAAATAGTTCAAAAAATTGAAAAATTTTAAAACCAATTCAACCCCCTCTTGGTGGAATCTTAGGCTATATAATTAGCATTAGAGCTTGGCTCTTGTGTTAAGGTGTAACCACTCCAAGAGGATCTGATAGATTCTAATGATTTTAGCATTTTACTAAAATGTTGTTTATTGAACAAACCCCTTGATTCAATGGACAACATTACACCAATTTGAAATAAGAGATGAAAGATTTCATTGTGGCTGTTGACATTAATATGTGGGAAATGGTTGAAATTGGATACAATTTACCTATCAAAGTTGAAAACTATGTAACTATTTTGAAACCTAGAATGATTAGAGTGACGACGACAAAAAGAAACACCTCCTAACTTTTAAGGTAAAGTGGATTGTATCTAATTCACCGTGGCCTAGTGAGTATGAAAGGGTGTTCATCTGAGCAACTATAAAATATATGTGGGATGCTCTTGAGATTGCTTACATAAGAACCACACAAGTGAAAGCATCTAAAGTTCACACTCTTGTATCTCAATATGAACATTTCAAGATGAATGATAGTGAATTTATCAAGGATATGGTGCAAAGATTTATTGCTATTGTTAAACATTCAAGTAATCTTAGTAGGAAATTTGAAAATGCTAATTCGGTTCATAAAGTGTTT
This sequence comes from Saraca asoca, assembly GCA_026873985.1. Lineage (NCBI taxonomy): Eukaryota > Viridiplantae > Streptophyta > Magnoliopsida > Fabales > Fabaceae > Saraca > Saraca asoca. Next base: position 1,659 of record JANHAO010006864.1, read on the forward strand.
TGCTCATTGACTATAAAATGGCAATAAGAGATTACCACTATTAATGAGTCTATGAAAATGGGCATGCCTACCTTGCAAAAGCTTTTTGGTAACTTGGAAGAGCACGAAATGAAGCTTAAGAGGTAGAGGTTCTTCAAGTCAAATGATGATGATAGAAAAAAGAACCTTGCTCTTAAAGCCACTATCATATATGATAAAGAGGATGATGAGTTGGAAAGTTTAGAAGATATCCATGATACATCAAGTGAATATGACATGGCTCTCCTCACCAAAAAATATCAATAACTTCTAAAGGCTCAAAACATTGGTGGAAGAAGAAGGCCTCTTCCCTCCAAAAGAAATATAAATAGAGAAAAACAAAGCAATTATGTTAGTCTAACTTGCTATGAGTGCAAAAAGCTAGGACATATAAAGTATGATTGACTCATGTACCTCAAGAAGCAATTGGAGAATGAAAGAAAGAATAATAAGCATCCTAGCAAAAAAACTAATATAGCAATTTAGGGTGATGATGACGTAAATTCCAAATGTGAGGAAGAGAAGGATGAGGAAGCACTTCTTTGTCACATGGCTCTAGGAGACGATGTCAATAAGGTAAACGATGATAACTTTGTCTGTTCTCTTGATGAGGTAGATGATATATATATATATATATAAAGAACTTTTTGATGATTTGCTTAAAGCCAAAATGAATGTCAACCTTTCAAATAAGATCATTGCTTCCTTGGAAGATGACATTGAAAACTTACAAAAAGAAAACAATGCTTTATTAGAGGAACTTGAAATCCTAAAGAAATCATCACAAATGTGTGCCACTTGTGAAAGTCTCAAGTCTAAAATTGATGATTTGAATAAAAAACTTGAGAAATTCACAAAGGCCAAGGAAACTCTCGATGCTTTGCTTGGAAGCCAAAGATGTGGTTTCAACAAAGAGGGATTTGGATATAAACCAAGTGTGCAAAACTCTTTTTATAAAAAAATCTTCGTTAGGCAAACCATGGCAAATTAACCCCGCATGACACGTTTCTATTGTGGACAAAGTGATCATGGCATTCACTTTTATGCTCACAAAAGGAATACTTATGATGGAGAAAAGATGGTCTACTGAAGGTATCATCCAGTTGGACTAAGTCTCAAGGATCTAACTACTTGGATACCCACATCCAAAAAAATGATTTTCCTTGTATAAATGTGTAGGAAATCCAAAAGTGACATATGGTTCTTAGGTAATGGACAAGGGGAATAAAGTAACTTTTGACTCCATTTGTTGTATAGTTGAGAACAAGAATGATAAACAAGTTAAGTTGGTTGGCAAAAGATACAATAATATTTATATGATTGATATTGACAACAAGCTTATCCTTGATTCAAAGTGTTTGGTTAGTGTGATTGATGATTCTTGACTTTGGCTTAAGAGTCTTGTTCATGCAAGTATTGATCTTATTGGAAAACTTTACAAAAATGATTCAGTTGTTAATTTTCCAAAGATAAAGTACAACAAAGATAAATTATGTGATGCATGTTAAAAGGAAAAACAAGTGAAGGCATCTTTCAAACCTAAAACTATTATTTCTACATCAAAACTACTTCAACTACCTCACGTGGACTTGATTGGCCCATTAAGAATTAAAAGTCATGATGAAAATTATTATGTGCTTTTAATTGTTGATGATTACTCACGGTACACATGAAAGTTATTTCTTGCTGAAAAAATTGATACCTTTTGAGCTTTTCAAAAGCTTGCAAAGTTTATTTAGAATGAGAAAGGAATAACAATTGTAAGTATTTGAAGTGATCATGGTAAAGAATTTGAAAATCATGACTTTATTTATTTTTGCATTGAGAATGGTATTGAGTATAACTTCTTAACTCCTAGAACCCTTCCACAAAATGGAGTTATTGAGAGGAAAAATAGGTATTTAAAAGAAATGACAAGAATCATGCTAGTTCTCTTCCTAAGTCTTTTTAGGCAAATGTGGTAAACACTGCTTGTTATGTTATGAATAGAGCCTTGATAAGGCCTATTCTTAAGAAAATGCCTTATGAATTGTACAAAGGGAGAAAACCTAATGTATCGCATCTTTATATTTTTGGTTGCAAATGCATTTTGCTTAACAATGGCAAAGATAAATTTGATAAATTTGATGCTAAATCCAATGAAATCATCTTTATTAGGCATTCTTCCTTTAACAAAGCGTTTAAAGTTTTCAATAAAAAAAGTTTGCTAGTCGAAGCATCCATTCATATTGCTTTTGATGAATTTACTTCCCATGTGCATAAAATTGATGATAAAGATGAGCAAGTCGATGCTTGACTTCCTCAAAGAGATTCGAGTCCTTAAAAATAATGAAGTGAAGAGGAAGAAGGAGACAAAGAGGACAAAGATGATGTTGACAGTGGAATCTGGTTTGGGACCTAAGTCCTGCCAATGGGAGATCAGTTCTCTTACCAGGCTATTTTTCGTATTGAGAAGAGATGTAGTGACGTAGATGGTCAAGAGGAAGAAGGGAGATGGGCAAGGTCTTAACGTGGTTCAGCTAAATTTGAGTAGTACCGGACCCTACGTCCACGGTAAAGATTTTATTAAGCTTTGAGAATTGACTTTAGTAGGGTTTTTGCTTACAGAATTCGACCTCTCCCTCTGCTAACAGAGTATTCCTATTTATAGAAGGAGGAGGGTTACAATAGTAAATTTACATGCAGTAAATATGTTACATCAAATATCTAAAGTATAAGCAAAAAGACTGGGTAATATCTTACCTATTCGGCTGCTGCAGATTGTCTTCTACGGGTGGCCCCTCCTTGTCGGATGTAAGCTGAGTCATGTGCGTGTGACCTGATCTCACCTTGGTGTGTGAGATGTCTATCTTCCCAAGCTGAGATTCTCAACTTGGACTCATTGGGGTGTCTTGTCTTGCTAGCATGAGGTAGCCCTTCAAACGTGGGCCAGATGGACGGAGTACTGACTCATCTTGAGTTTGCTCGATGATTCTTTGTGAAACTATTCGAGGGTGTTCGATCCTCGCTGGGTCACTAACGTCCCTAAGGACTGTGAGGGTGAGGACAAGGTTAGGGAGTGAGCGAGATCTTTTGCACGAGTCTAGGCAGCCTTCCGAACTTGTCATTTGAGACCTTGCACACCAGCTGAGTACTTGGCGAATTCTAGTTGTCGTCGTATCGTCAACCCGTTTCGAGTGAGACCAATTTTCATCTATAACATAAGCCCTCCAACTCTCAGTTCACTTTACGGACTGGGAGTTACAATTTTTCTGAGGCTTTGCCTGTTTGGTCAATCAAACTTCTTGTCTGACTAAGTGGTCTTTTCAGACCTCTTATCAGTCTTTTCATTCTACTTCAGAACATACTTTCTTTTGTTTAACATTTTTTACTGTTGGTGTGCCATTGCCGTTCGTTTTGGGCTATTGGATGAAGACCAGCCAGATGTCTTCTGGATTCTTCGATAGGCTGAGCGAGTCTTTTTATACTCGTGGGGTTTTGCTCTTTTTTGCTGTAAGAGAGTTTGATGGAAGAGGGTAAAGAACTCCCTACATTTTTGGTGCCTTGGCTTTCAGTGAAGCTTGTCGAGGCATGGATGGTCTGTTGCAGAGTACCGGGAGGCATGGATAGCCTATTGCACGTGGCTTCATTGCAGGATTTACCTAGCAGGCTCCTGAAGAGTCTTGTGCAGATCTTGGATTATTTCTTCCTAACGTTGCTTGTGAGCTGCTACCTGGCCAGCCAGCTTCTTGTGGCTTTTTGAGTTGCTCTGTGTCTGGCTCAGGTGGATATGCCAAAGGAATACAAGCAGGAGTAGCTGGAGGTTTCTATCCTTCTTGCAGGTAAGAGCTCACTGACTGGTAGTTGGCTTTCTACTTTCTTTACAGGAATGGAAGTGCCAGGCCTTTAAGTTTCTTGCCTTTGTTTTTGCATTTCTTCTTCTGATATAAATTTGCCTCGTTGAGTGAGGTCTTTTCGTTGTAGAAGCTTTTTTCTCTTTGAATGTTGTACTGGATGCTTCATGCATCATTGTATGTAAATTTTTGATGATTAATAAAATGTTTCTTTGGCCAATCGACTGCGTTTTAGTTCTCTGCCTCTTGTTTGGCTGTTTTTAGCAAGTGAGAGTCAAGTCGCATATGAATCGTGACTGATGAGAAATCAGGTGTGCGAACTGTGATTTTCTGGCTGTATGCTAGCCTTGAATGTATGTGTTGCATGAGAGCTGTGATGAGTTTATTCTGGTGTTCCTGCTATGTGGTGAGCTGGTCGTTCATTATTCAATTTGGAAATGCTGTCGAGGTAGGCTTGCGAGCCATCTCACCCTCGGACGTGAGGTAGGCTTTGGGGCCGTCTCACCCTCGGATGCGAGGTAGGCTCTGGAGCTGTCTTTCCCCTGAATAGGTTTTGTTTTTATGCTATCACGAGATAGGCTCTAGGCCGTCTCACCCTCGGATGAGTGGTAGGCTCTGGGGTCGTCTCACCCTCGGATGCGAGGTAGGCTTTGGAGTTGTCTTACCCTCGGACAGGTTTTGTTTTTATGCTATCACGAGGTAGGCTCTGGGCCGTCTCACCCTTAGATGCGAGATAGGCTCTAAGGCCATCTCACCCTCGGACGTGAGGTAGGCTCTAGGCCGTCTCACCCTCAGATAGGTTTTGTTTTTGTTGAGATGACGACTTGTCACATAGCGAGGTCGCACGTCCGTACCACAGTAGGCTCATTGCTCAATGGTTAGGGAATTTGCACTCTTGGTCACAGTTCATGAGATGTGGCTTGCTTTGGATGTATTGACAGGGTAGGCCTTGTACTGTCTCACCCCCAGATGAATCCTTACAATGACAGAGTGAAAACTCTTTGTCTAGACAATGTTTTTTTGGCCAATCGGTAACTTACATTGATTCAGCGTACAATAATTGATACAACTTATCATCATTGATGATAAGTGAATATTACAGAATTAGAATATGGTTCTGATGGATGGCTTAGGCTCTCAGGTGATAACTCACTAAGCTTGTTGAGCATGCTGCCTTGGTGGTCTTACCACATAATCTTGTAGTCGGCCTCTTCTGATAAGGTCTTCAATGGCGTCCTTCAATGCCCAACATTCTGAGGTGGTGTGGCCGACCTCATTGTGATTAGCGCAGAATCTATTTTGGTCTCTAGACTTGGGGGAAGCTGTCATTGGCCTGGGCTTCCCAAAGTCTTCATTATGTCTTTCTGAGACAAAAATCCTGTCCTATGTATCTGACAGGACGCTATAGTTCTCGAAGTGCCCGCGAGGTTGGGGTCGCTCGGTCCTTCCCTTCTTCGAGGGCTTTATGCTGGGACCACTACTCGAACTTTCTTCGCTCCTCTTCTTACTTGAGGAAGTGTTTGTTGCCTCGCTTTTAAACTTGGCATCTTTTGTACCAAAGGTTTCTTCCCATCTTATTTGTTTGGTAGCTCGCTCGTAAAATTCAACGAGATCTCGAGCGGGGGACTTGTAGAGGCTTTTGTACAGTTTTTTGTCTTTGCCAAGTTTTGCTGAGATTGCCATTAAGATACTTTCCTTGGGCGGATTCTCCATAGAATTGGCCTCATGCTTGAATCGAGCTATGTAGTCTTTGAGCGATTCACCCTTGCACTGAAAGATCATCGTTAGATGGCAAGGGGGCACGAGTTATTTCTTTAGTGCTTGGTACTGATCAACAAATTTTCTTTGGCACTCTTCCTAACTATTGACGCTGTGTACCAGGAGGTTCCTGAACTATATTCGCGGTATACCTCCTAATGTAGCTGGGAAGACGTAGAATTTGACTAAGGGGTCATTTGTTTGCAAGTTCATCTGGATATTGAACACATCCAGGTGGTCGCACGGGTCACTATTTCCGTCATATAGTAAAATCACGGGTACCTTGAGTTTCTATAGGAGAGGCTGCATCTTGATCTCCACAGAGAATGGTAAACTTTCCTCATGGCGAGGATGGTTGCTTTGAGGCTACGAGTGCTCTTCTAGCTATTTTAACCTTTGGAGGAGTTCTTCCATAGTTGGTTGTTGCTTTTCAGGCTGAGGGGCAGAGCTTTCTGCTCGTTAATTGTCGCCATCTTTGTGAGTTTCTCTTTGTGACTTCTTATGGAGTTGCTGAAGTTGGGTCATGATCTTTTTTTGTCTTTGAGCCCCTAGGGCTTAAGCCTATGTCAAGGCTTTGATAGTTTCAGCCAACTCTCTCATCATGTTCTCAAGCGTCAATTGGGGTTGGTTGGGCATCCGTATCTCTTCATTTCCAGGGATAGGAGTAGAGTGGCGATGAGCCCCCATAGTCGGGGTGTCTACTGGTTAAATGACTAGAGTGGTTGAACTCTGTGTGGTTCTTCCTCTAGCCATTGCTTTTGTAGAAATAAGTATAGGAGACAGATATAGAAAACAGTTGGCCCTTCCTCTAGTGCCAAAATGTTGATGGTAGAATTTGGTTTGGGACCTAATTCCTGCTAACGGTAGATCAATTCTCTTACCAAGCTATTTTTCATATTGAGAAGAGATGCAGTGACCTAGATGGTCAAGAGGAAGAAGGGAGATGGGCAAGGTTTTAACGTGGTTCAGCTAAATCCGAGCAGTATCGGACCCTATGTCCATGTTGGAGATTTTATTAAGCTTTGAGAATTAACTTTAGCAGGCTTTTTGCTTACAGAATTTGGCCTCTCCCTCTGCTAACAGAGTATTCCTATTTATAGAAGGAGGAGAGTTACAATAGTAAATTTACATGCAATAAATATGTTACATCAAATATCTAAAGTACAAGACAAAAAGATCGGGCAATATCTTGCTTATTCGGCTGCTGCAGATTGTCTTCTGCGGGTGGCCCCTCCTTATTGGATGTAAGCTGAGTCACGTGTGTGTGACCTGATCTCACCTTGGTGTGCAAGATGTCTGTTTTCCCAAGCTAAGATTCTCAGCTTGGACTCGTTGGGGCATCTTGCCTTGCGAGCGTGAGGTAGCCCTTCAAGCGTGGGCCAGATGGACGGAGTGCTTACTCGTCTTGAGTTTGCTTGATGATTCTTCGTGGAACCATTCGAGGGTGTTCGGTCCTCGCTGGGTCGCTAACGTCCCTTAGGACTACGAGGGCAAGGACAAGGTTAGGGAGCGAGTGAGATCTTTCACACTAGCCTGGGCAGCCTTCCGAACTCACCGTTTGAGACCTTGCACACCAGCTGATTGGCGAATTCTAGTTGTCACCGTGTCATCGGCTCGTTTCGAGTGAGATCAATTTTTATCTATAACAGATGATAAAGAGCCTTCTTCCATAAATATCTCAAATGAAGAGTGGACTCATAAACCACAAAGAGAATAGAAGATCATGAAGAGTCATCCCATTGGTCAAGTTATTGGTAATGTGTCTTAGAGGGTAACACATAATACTTTTAGAAATATTTGTAATTATCTAACTCTTCTTTCTCAAATTGAACATAAGAACATTGATGAGGCTATAAATGATGAATATTGGATTTTGATTATGCAAGGTGAGTTAAATCAATTTAAAAGAAATGAAGTTTGGGAACTTGTGCTAAGATCCAATGATCATACTATTATTGGAACCAAATGGGTTTTTAGGAATAAGCTTGATGAAAATGGTGTCATTGTTAGAAAAAAGTCCAATTAGTTGCAAAAGGTTACAATTAATAGAAAGGCATTGATTTTAATGAAATATATGCACTGATAACTAGATTAAAAGTAATTAAAATGTTATTGACATATGCTTGCATGAACGGCTTTAAGCTTTATCAAATAGATGTCAAGAGTGCCTTCTTAAATGGACTAATTACAAAGAAGTGTATGTTGAATAACCTTTAGGTTTTGAGAGTCATTTTTTTTCTTAATCATATCTACAAGGTTAAAAAAGCTCTTTATGGTTTCAAACAAGCTCCTATAGCTTGGTATAAGTGATTGAGCAAATTTCTTATGAATAATGGTTTTTCAAAAGGCAAAGTTAACAACATTTTGTTTATTAAGCATAAAAGTGATGATATCCTATTAGTGCAAATATATGTTAATGATATTATTTTTTGTGCTATTAATGAGTCCATGTGCAAGGATTTTACAAAAATTATGCAAGGAGACTTTGAAATGTCCGTGATGGATGAGCTAAATTTCTTCTTTGGTCTTCAAATCAAGAAATCAAGAGATGAAATTTTTGTGAGTCAAACAAAATATATGAAGGAATTGCTTAAAAAGTTGGACATGGAAAGGCTAAAGCCCTTTAGAACTTTCATGAGCACTTTAATGAAATTAGATCTTGATAGGGGAGGTAAAAAGGTAGGCATTATTATGTATAAACACATTATAGGTTCTTTACTCTATTTTATCTTATGTAAGACTGATATCATGTTCAGTATTGTATGTGTGCAAGGTTTCAAGCAAATCTGAAAAAATTTCATTTGATTGCTGTTAAAAGAATCTTAAGATATCTTGCAGGCACATCACATATTAATTTATGGTATCCTAGAGAGAGCTCTAGCTTTTTAGTGGGTTACTCTAACGTTGACTTTGCAGGTAGTAAGACGAGTCGGAAGAGCACTAGTAGAATATGTCAATTTCTTAGTTATTCTCTAGTCTCTTGGCATAATAAAAAGTAAAATAGTGTGGCTTTGTCCATTACGGAAGTAGAGTACATAGCCACCAATAGTTTTTGCACTCAAATCCTTTAGATTAGATAACAATTATTAGACTTTAATTTAAATTTTGATCACATTCTAATTGAATGTGACAATACTATTGCTATTAACCTCACTAAAAATTCTTATAATGCACTCTCAAGCTAAACATAAAGAAATAAGGCATAGTTTCATTCGAGATCATGTTAAAAAAGGAGACATTATCCTTGAATTTGTTCAAATCGATTTTCAACTAGTGGATATATTTACAAAACCTCTAAATGAAGATTGGTTTGCTTTTATAAGATGAGAATTGGACATGTTAAATCCCTTAGAAAATTATCTTATTTGAATTAGGGAACTTGTTTTTATTTGTATTGGTTTTTGAGTAATTTTCATTAATTGTTTAAATTGTTTTGAATTTATTTAATTATTTTTCATTGAATTATTTGTTGACTTTGGCATTGAAAAGTCCTCCATTTTGTTTTATAGGTGTCATATTGATTAAAGTGGGCCTCATATACTATTTAAAGTGATTTTGGGTGGTTTACTGTAAAGATTTATGGTTTGGATATGTAAAAATTGAAGATTTTCATGCAGGTTGAATTGATTCAGACAAGGTCTAGAGGTTAAAATTGATTCTTGCAAATTGGAGGGTTTCAAGTTATCTTTTGGAAGGAGCAAATCAATTCATGAATTGATTCTCATATTCATCGCTAGGTTTTGTTCATTCACAAATTGATTCACAAATTGAATTATCTAGAAATATTCAAGCAACAACCGTGTTTCAACAGCCCATTTTCACAAGTCTTAAACCTTAAAACCTCCTTTTTATCTCTCTTAAACCTTCTTTTATCTTCTCCAATCCACCGAATCTTTCACCAAAAATCTTCATCCAAATGCATACCCAACAAATTTCATTCACTTTCTCTCATTTAAATTGTAATATCTCCCAAGATTAACCTAATCGGATTCGAATATGGGTTCAAAGAGGTAGCTAGTTGACCACAGGCATGATCCCTAAGGATGGATAGCTGGTTGACCAGGTCATAAAGGGCAGTCAATTGATTGGTGTCATGTCAGGCAAAATCTAATGTATGAAATTCATGGTCTCAAAATCCTAATGTAGTTGGGCTTTGCCTAGAGCTAAAGCCTTGTCAAGAAAAAGCCTTGACACAATCTCAAATCCAAAAAGTCAAATCTAAGGTAAATTAATTGAACCAAATGTGTTCCTAAACTCATCTTTTCTCATCTATATGTTTTACACTAAATTTATTTAATTAAGTTGTCTACACTAGGATGATTACAACAATGCATCTAAATATAGACTAAATGCCATAATTTTATTAGAGATAGACCTATGCATTACATACTTCAAGAATTTTGTATGATTAGGTGAATAGGATTCTATAATTTTGGCTCCCTTTTCATATAAAAATGATATTTTTGAAAATCACCTTGAATGTATTTTGAATATTAGTATTTGGGAATATGATAATGAGATGTTGCCTATTAGAATTAGGCTTGAATTAATATAGTAAAAAATGATGAATTATTATTAGACCTATATGGGTTAAGAGATTATGGATTAGACCAAGAATAGACCTAGAAGGCAAGATTTATGAATTTGGCCTCAAACTAGAATGTACATGGGAACTATGGATACAAGATAGACATTAGGAATTCTTTTCCTATGTGAATATATGAATGTTTGATTAAATGTATGTATGAAATAGGTTATGACATGGAAATGTAGTAATGGTTCAAGTTGAAGATTAATTTAGAAGTCTCAACTTTGCATATGCATGTGAGTATGAATGTTAAGAATTCAATAATTTTTAAGAAATATTTTTAAAATTAGTTTTATGTTTTAAGATTATGTTTTCTTGAACTTCTTGAAATTTGATTTACTTTATAGGATGTCTTTTGGAAATAATTTTATAATTTATTCATATTCCTTGTTTTCTAAAATAATAAAATAATTATTTTAAATGATTCTTATCTATTTTTTACCATTCCATTGTTTCACTTAATTAAACATTTTTTCAGTTATAAATATAATCAAACCTAGATGAGCAAATATTTCCTTTCAAGAAATATATTTAATAAGCAGCCCTATTACATAAGCATATGGTATGCATCATCAAGGATATGAACAAGACGAGGGTAGGCACATGTTAGTCATATATTAGCTAAGAATAGATAAAGATGTTCAAGTATATGATGAAAAGGAAATTAAGATAAATAAATGTATGTGTATGTGAACTAATAAGGGATACTGGAGGACTTACGTGCACTAGAAGATGTATGAGGCCTCCTATATGACAGGGGATTATGGGATAGATGGTCACCCATGTAATAAGGGGTCATGAGATATGGTGCATTTAGGCACAATAAGCTATGAAAGGTTTTAAGGAACAAGTTAAGGCACAATAAGTTATGAAAGATTTTAAGGGACAAGACAAAGTTATCAATAGTCCTTAGGGACAATATTAAATTTAATTAAAGTTAAGAAAACATCGCTATTCTAATATTCCTCTTACCAATATAATCATGAAAGGTAACTTTACATAGCCATTAGATATGACTTAGTAAAGTATGATATATGAGTTTTACATGGTCATTAGATATGACTTAGTAAAGTATACTTAATGTTTCCATATATGTATATGATAAGATAATAGATGCATTAAGGCTAATGATAGACAATAAGTACAAGAGATCAAATTTGAAAGTATTGGAGATGATTGTGAATATATATATAGTTCTGAAAATATATCAAATTATGTTATATATAATATGTATTCCTAGTTATATGTATATGTATAACTAAAAGGATTTTCAACCCAAAGTTAGGTTAGCCTTTTTGCTCAATGAGTAGTTTTATTCACCCCCATTCATTAACATTTTTCAGGTTAATGAATTTAAGAAGAACATCTCATTTTGAGATATTCCAAGAATACATGTTTATAAAATTAGGTACATGGTCACTTTGACATACTTCTAGTGGTTAGTGTCTATCTAGCCAGACATTGGGTCCTTAGTTATGAAATAATTTTTAGTAAAATATTTATTTAGTTTTCAGAATATTTAATTGAAACACTTTTTAGTAAATTATCCATAGCATAGATTTTACTTAAAAGGTGCCAAGAATTATATTTCTACAATTATTTTCATGATTTCAAAAGCTAAAAGGATTTTTAGTAAGGATATGCTCATTATTTGCAAATTACTACAGTATGATTTGTGCCAATGACACCCTTGAATTTCAAGATGTGACAGAAATTCCCCTTTTCTTACCAAAAATCCCTAATTTTCCATCTCACACCTCAAGAAGCACAATGACTAATGATTTTGCCCACAAGAAGCACAAATCCATTGAAGACAAGTGATTGAGCCATCCTAATGTACAAATGGAGGAAAAGAAATTCTTTCCCAATCAAGAATCATATGACAGGAACTTATCTTTCAAAACTAAGAAGTCTAAAATGTTAGGACATGAATTTTTTGCATGATAGTCATTTGAAATTACCTAGTATCTTGGAAAAATACAAGCTTAATTTGCTAAATTTAGTGATCACTATTATCTTAGGCTTATTCATATGTTTTATGCAAATCTTGATATTAGGCAAGGAAAATTGTCTGTTTTTGTTATGCAAAATACTATCAATTTAGATGTCAAGGTGCTTTGTGAATTATTTGATATGAGTGCTTGGGTGACTAATAAAGCGATGCAAGATTACACAAGAGATGAAGCTATAGAAGTGTTATTTTCTCATGTTGCTCCCATTTATCAAAGTGACAAGTTATTAATCACAAGCTTGTCTTTGAAAGATCATTTGCTTCATTATACAATCGTAAAAATCATTTTGCCTAGGTGTATAAATTTTACTCAAATTATGGAGGATGAACTCTTTCTCATGTGGGCAATTTGGAAAGATGTCCAAATCAATATGCCATACCTTATTCTCACTTACATGGGCCGGTTTCACACTAAAATAGATACAAATTATATGCCTTATGGAATGATTCTCTCCCAAGTCTTCAGGCATTTTCAAGTTCCAATGAGGCTTGAGAAAAAGGTTTAGTTCAAAAACAACACCATTACCATTAGTGAGTGAAATCTTCATCAAATGGGCTTAGAATTTATGAATAGGAGGTGGAGAAAGCTGATTATTGGTCTTTCTACTACTAGAGGTTCAGGCTCTTCTATTGAGAGCAATGAGGTACAATATAAAACTCTCGCTCTCCTTAAACAAATGCAAATCTAGCAAAATCACCTCCTTGACTAGATGATGAAGAACTTTGTTGATGTTTGTGCAGATAGAAGGCAAATTCATGAGTGCTTGTACATTATACAAGAGCATCTCTCCACTTTTCAAGCAAATGTGAATATTGACATCAAGGAAATCTATGATTGCTTAAACAACATGAACATCTGAATAAATGAGATCAATGAAGTTATGATGTCACGTGGAGGTTAGCTATTTGGTTTGCTTGTTGATGCATTGTTTCTCTTAACCCCCTATTTCCTTTTTACATATGTTTTGACATTACATCTGTCGATTTTTGTTTACTTTGGATATTTTGAATTCTCTATTGGTTTATTTTGGATATTTTGTTGTAATTTTAACTTTGGATATATCTTGTTAGTTTTCAGTTTGGATTTTGGTATACCTTTGTTATATCTTGTTGTTTGCCTTTCGTTGGTGCCAATAGGGGGAGAATTATAATATTTTTGGGGTTGTGATATGCTTGTATTGTATTGTTTCTTATCTATGCATACTCTGAGAAAGAAGCTTATAAGCTGAATGTTTGTTATTTATCTCTAACCCTAAAATGGTTTGTCATTTTAAAAAGAGGAGATTGTTGAATTTAGCTCCTATTTCAAATGATTTTATAATTTATTTTTATGATAAATTTTTTTTTAGATATGCTTGATGTGTTTACTTTTACTGAAATTACCTTGGAAGGCCTTGAAGAATTTATTGAAGATTCAGTTAGGTTTAGAAATATTTCTTGTAAAGATTATTATGTCTCTTTAATTTAGTCCAAGGTTAAAAATTATTTTAAATAGTATTTGTCTCAAGGAATTTTAGAAAATCCTCTCACAATATTTTTCCGAATGATAAAGGTTTTGACAAATTTTATTCTTGAAAAAATATGGTTTTTAGTTGAAAAGAATGTATTGAAAATCCATTAAAAATATATCTTTTCAACATAGTTATTTAAAAACTAATTGTATGAGGAGAATTCATTCATAATTTGATTCAACAAATTCTGTGTGAGTAAATTGATTCATCAGCCTAAAATGGACATATGAATCGGTTCACGGCTCTTATAAGTATTTTATTTTGAATGAATCAATTCACACTTGAAAACACTGGGCACAAGAATTGATTCATGCACTTCAAATTTTTATCTAGATAATAATTCAATTTGAGCAAACTGACTCATGAATCGATTTGTAGTTCAAAAATTGCCTTAACGAATCAATTCAATAAGGATAAATTTTGAATTAACGGTTCTTAATTGTGTCTAATGGCTTTCTTATTATAAATACCCTCTCTACTTATTTCCAATGCGATTTTTCATCACTCTAAAAGGCAAAATAATTTTATTTATTTGGAAATAATTTGTAGACAATTGAAATAAACTCATATTAATATACATTATACTAAACTAAGGAATTAAGAGTAATTTTATTGTTTTAAATTGACTTATAATATTGTACTATATAATGGATATGTACAAACTAGTTTTAACAAACTATTAAAATGTTTAATATATGGGTGGGATAAATTCACATCAAAATAAGAGTTTACACCAATATAGAGACATTGATTTTCTTTTCCTCTAGTGAGTATAAATTTTTCACATTTATTACTTCGTCAAACATTAATTAACAATGAGAAATCAACTCAAATGCTCTTTTAAGATTAATGTCATTTGTTTCAAATTTTTTTTCTTTATTATGAGTATTTCTTTTATACAAGTCAAGTGTTATATAACATAGATGGAACAATACATTATGTAATTTGTGTTTAAATGTTATTAAGTTAATTATATAATGTTGTAGACTTCTTGCAATACACTAGGTATACCTAAAAATTTCTCAATTAATACACCATTTTCTTTGACGATAATTTTTTTTTCTTTCTTCTTCGCTTAACTCATAATGTCTTGGGGATGGCATAGTTCAACTTAAGTCTTTAACATAAAAAACCAAACTATATTATGTCGAATGCAATAGTTGTATTATTATTATTTAATCTTTTTTGTAATTCATTCTTAGAAAAAAAAAAGGCATTAGAATATAAAGACACACTAAAGCCAGTAAATAATAAAAAAAGTAATTGATTTATAATTAACCAATAGTTAATCTAAAATATTAATGTATAACTCATGCACATCCCCATATATTATGCATGTTCATTTTTTTATAATTACAAACTTTTGTATATAATTATTTGTAAAATAAAATAAAATTGTGATTTATTTATACTCTAATCTATACTTTAGTATATAAAAGCAACATCCAAAGAATACATATATCAATCTTAAAGAAAGTTCAAAACAAGTAAATGTTACTCTCCCTCTCCTTCATTTTAAGAGAAGTCAAGGTGAAAAACACACTCCCTTACACATCAAATAAGTAATTAATTAAAATTAATTGTAATTTTATCAATTGTGGCATTGGATTTCTTAACTTTACAACCCTGTCCAATTTATATTTATTTTCTTTAACATCTCAAATTGGAATAACACTTATTATTTTATTTGGGAATGTGATTTTCAAAGAAATCGTGGATCTTCTAATTAATCATCTGTTAGGATTTTCTCTAATGATGGACCTAGTATAATTTAGAATTACATAAATATTAAAGTATTAGTCTATATTTGTGACATTAGTTGGGTTATAATATGTAGTGACACTTAGGTTGATATTCTCAACTGGGTTATTTCGGTGATGGGTTGGATACTCAAATCACATAGTTTTATTGATAGGTTTCTACTCCTAAAACCCTTAGTTATTCTATATTTCGCCCAATCAGAGTGCAGTGCATTGTCTCTCCCTATTTTTCATAGTGATGGTCAGGGTTTTCTTAGGAGAAGAGATACTGCCATAGGGACAAATCTCAAATTGAAAAGTAAACTTGCAAGGAAGAAGATCAGATAGAAACAAAGGTGCTTTTGAAATCAAACAAAATGGACTAGATGATAAATTTAAATAATTTTATCCCAAATTTTATTTGTTTATTTGCTTTCCATTTATGTTAGTGATAACATGATTTGAACCATGCCAATTTTTTGTAAATTTTAATATTTGGTATTAGAGCCAGCAAATCATGTTACATGGCTGAGTATTGTGTGAATTGATCTTAAAATAATCTGATCTATGTTATATTGTTTGATTAATGATTGACTTATTTCCAAAAATCAAAATGCTATGATTATTTAAATTAATTCATACCTTTATATAGAAAAATTATTAAAATTTTTGTATGGATATAGTTATATGTATTATTTTGAGATTGTTACACAATTTAATTTGAATAATTGCTTTATATTTAACATTTTAAATTGAAATTGAAATTACATAATCATTTGATAACAAAATTTTAATATGTCAAAATTCAACCAATTTTCTATGAAATTGTTTAAACTAATTGATGATATTGGTTTAGAATGTCTACATGAACATAACTCCCAAATCAATTTAAGAAAATTGAACT
This sequence comes from Saraca asoca, assembly GCA_026873985.1. Lineage (NCBI taxonomy): Eukaryota > Viridiplantae > Streptophyta > Magnoliopsida > Fabales > Fabaceae > Saraca > Saraca asoca. Next base: position 18,021 of record JANHAO010006864.1, read on the forward strand.
AAAATCACATTTTGATTAAAAAGAATTGAAATGGTAAGATTCAGTTTGGTTGAAGTGGTTTTAATTTGAAATTGCTTGTTTTTAATTAGTTGATTGTGGGGGTTAACTGAGAATATTGAAATGAAGAAAATAAACCTAGCTAATTTGGCTTTATTCATGTTGGAACTAGTTGATTATGTCACTAAAATTGAAAACTGATTTGGGGGCCTTGATGTAGAATTGTATGTTTTTTTGAAACACATGCAACAATTTTACAAAATTGGACTGGAACATGAGATTACAAAGTCTATCAAAAGGACCCATTTTAGAGTAGGTCTATTAATTCTTATAATATCTTGTAAGACTTTAAATATCCTATCGGTATTAGGTCTTACAATATAATATTGCATATAATTTTATAGTTACTATTTATTAGGGAAATAAGAGCATGATTAAAGTGTTACATACATTAATATATTGATAAATTTTCCTTAATTTTCATGCCTATGCAATTAACTTCTGTGAATATGCTAGACGAGACAAATTATGATGACTGGGCTGAAGCTTTTTCTAGCGGTCACCAATTTGGATCTAGCACTTAGGGAAAAAGAGCTCGTTGTTGATGTGAACTCAAGTGCTGAACAAAAGGCTAAACATAAAAAATGGACATAAAAATTGGACACATTCAAACAATGTGTGTTTAATGGCTATGAAGTATATAATGGACAAGACCATCAGACAAAGTACTCTTGAACCCTAGAAGGCAAAATCCTTTCTTGAAACCATTGGTAAAAAGTACATGAACTTTAACAAGGTTGAGAAAGGTCATTATCTCTACTGCTTGATAAAACTATGTGCAATGGTTTTAGTGGAGTGCGAAAGCACATCTTAAAGTTGATTCACTACTATAACAAGTTGAAAAGCATGAAAGTGGACTGAGGTGGCAACTTTCTAGTTTGGCAAGCATTGCAATCTTCACCCTCACAATTTGACATTTTGGAAACATCCTGTAATACCCAGAAGGGTGAATGGACAATCAATGAATTAATTTCAAGTATTAATCAAGTAGAAGATAACATAAGGAAAGTCAAGGTTTATAATGCTAACCATATTTCCCACGGCTCGACTTCATAACAAGGAATAATAATATATCATATGGACAACAAAGAGAAATCCAACTATGAAAAGAATAAGGATGAAATGAAAGAAAAACACCACAAGCTTTAGAAAGCTCTATTCAAGGGAAACTACAAGTTTTGTAAGAAATATGGACACAAAAAGGTGAACCATTTCCAATACAAGAAATTGATTGAGAAAAAGAAGAAAGGTACACTTCTAGCTCAATTTATTTTGACTCAAATACTATTGATGTGCCATTAAACACTTAGTGGTTAAACATTAGTTTTACTATTCATTTAACGAACTCATTATAGGCATTGAGAAATCTAAGAAAGCCAAGTAATATGAAGATGATTGCTTAGCTTAGAAATAGTGAAATAGTATAATTTAAGCACATATGAGTGGTTTTATTATCTAGTAGACATGTACAAGAACTTAAAACATTGTTTATGTACCTTCCATGAGGAAGAACCTAATTTCTATAGTTGTTTTAGATCATGATGGTTATTTATGTCATTTTGGTGATGGGAAATGTGATTTACTTTACAATTCATGTGTAGTTAGTTTTGGCACATTATGTGATAGTTTGTACAAAATAAATTTGGATCATGGTTTTGCTGACTTGATTAATATAGTGATTGCAAAGAAAAAAGTCAAACTAATGAGAAATCCTTGATGCCATGGCATAGAAGTCTAGGACACATTTCTAAAGAGAGGATGTAAATATTATAAATGAAGGGGTCCTACATGATCTAGATTTTTCAAACTTTGAAACATGTATAGATTGCATCAAGGGAAAACTTCTGGCTAGAGCTAGGAAGGGAAAGAAAAGCAAAAAATAAGATACCCTGAAGTTGATCCGTACTAACATTAATAAACCCATTACACCTACAGCCATAGGTGGTTATAAATACATTATCACCTTTATTAATGATTATTCCAGATTTGGATGAGTGAAACTTCATAGTAAAAAATCTAAGTCACTAGATGCCTTCAAGTCATTGAATGATGCAACTGAGCTCAAATTGGAAAAGAAAATTAAATGTGTCAACTTCGATAGAAGTGGTAAGTATTATGGTAGGTATGATGTGAGTGGGAGAAACTCTGGTCCTTTTTCCAAGTACCTACAAGAATGTGAGATTAAAGCCTATCACACCATGCCTGGGACACCAGAACACAACAGTATTACTAAAAGAAGAAATTAGACACTCATGGACATGATGAGATGTATGTTGGCTCTTTTGTAATTGCCAGAGTTCTTGTGGGGTGATGCCTTTAAAACTATTGCTTATATTTTGAATCAAGTTTTGAGCAAGTCAATGCTTAAAACCTCTTATGAGTTAATTTATGAAATAAAGCCTAGCCTGAGGCATTTCCATGTTTGGAGTTGTAAAGCAAAAGTGAAGTCGTATGTTCCCTTTACGAAGAAACTTAATTTAAAAATTGTTTCTAGATTTTTTATTGGTTGTTGTAGTGGCTCAAGAAGCAGCAAGTTCTAGTGTCTAACTCATTTAACTAATTGATTAAATCTGATAGAGCCATCTATTTTGAGGATGAGTTGGATAATGGGAGTCAAGTACCATGCATCATGACCTTCAGAGAAGGAAGTGTTGTGATAAATAGGAAAAAGGGCATAAAAATAAGGTAGTTTTGGTCCATTTTGTTGATAGTATTTTGTGTTTTCTTAGTGTCTTTACT
>JANHAO010006865.1:0-20814 GCA_026873985.1 Saraca asoca
CAAATAGATACCATTATTTTAACTTATTATCCTTTATTTTTCTTTTTATATATTTTATTTTAAATATATATTACTACTTCAATTCATTAGTTCCTACTTATTTTAAATCTTACATTGATACTATGAATGTAGTTAAAAAGTTTATAATATAAAGTTTTCTTCATTTGAACATCTTCCTCATTTTCTTTAGAAATTTCCTCACAAAATACAAACTATCATCTATTCTCAGCCCCCACTGATTGCAAATCCTGCGTCTGCCACTGTTTGTAGGGTTGCTCTTGGCTAAGCTCAACCCCTGGGTTAACGTCACCTAATTGTTGAGCATGTGACTTTCGTGTGCGCTTCAACTCGGGCCTCTTTATCGTATCAAATGTCAACAGTAAAAATATTTGTCATTATAATATTAAAATAAAAAATATTTCTCACTTTAATTTGCCTTTTTCGTGGGTAAATAAGAGACACCGAAGAAGTTGTTAGTGACAAGTTCTTCAAGACAACAAACGTTGCTTATTCTAACATTGGCCAAACCATTTGAAAGCAGCCTGATACTATTCAGACAATGTTGACAGAAACAATGTTGTCTCACTCTATTATCCAGACATGCGCACATGAGGTCACATTGTTGTGTTGCAAGTTGAGACTCTGTGGTGCTGCTTTATCACAGAGCCATGGAGCCATATATGCAATATATGCAGTGTGCTCTGTCCACATTTGTTGCACATTGCTTTTTCAAGTCCTTTCAATTGTAGATTTTTTTTTTTTTTTCAAATTTTCCTTCATTCTATCATAATTATTTACTCCCTTCAAACTCTCCAATATAATCTTTTCACTCCTAATCTCTTCTTCTTCATTTTCTCTGTTGCAAAATAATATTTTTCATCTCTTAATCTCCTTGCATTTCCTTCTCCCCCAAAGTTATCTTGAGGTGAATCTTCCGTTTTTATTATTTATTATTAAATGAGGGATGAATTAATTTTTTTTGGATATTATTGATTATATAAATTACTTGAATATAGTTTTTTTATGTAAAATTTGTTTTGAATGATTATTGAATCATTATTTTAAATAATTATCATGCATTATTTTTTTTATATATTTTATAAATATAGAGAAAATAATTATCTAAATTAGACATAATAATAATGATTTTATTTTTCCTCTTGATATTAGTAATAGAACAGAATATTTGCAATTTTAGTAGTTGATAGTTTTAAAATTATTAAGTTAGTGTTAAATATCATTTAAAAAGTTGCTTTTTGTAGGTGTAATTAACAATTGATTTATGTAAGATGTGTGAGATAACAAAATAAAATAGGGATTTGAAATAAATATAACGTTAAAAAAATGAATAAGATAATTACTTAATTGACTAGTTGATATTTCATATATTAAAATTTATTATGTTAGTTTTTAATATTTATAATAAAATTATTTTTTTTGCAGATATATTAGTAACTAGCTAGTAAGGTTTGTTTTATTTGTTCATTAGAATTGTAGTATTTTATTTATTTTGTCTGTATGAAGATTTTTTTTTTTTTGTTTTGATTTTAGTAGTGCACCTTATAAGTTAGATATGATGTTATTTTTCCATTTCTATATTTTTATTTGATGATATATTACAAGCATTAGTACTTAAAGTGCAAAAAATAATATTTATGTTTGCAGTTCAAATAAAGAACTTAATACTTAATATATCTCTTTGAAGTTGAAATATGATAACCTAATTTTTTAAAAATGTTTAGTATTTCATACAATAAAAATTTTATTATTTCATGCATTAATATTTGTTGCATTAGCTTTTTATATTTTTTATGAAGTTAAAGATAGGCATTTTAATTGCAGCTAACATAAAAAATTAAATGGATTAATTAATTAATTTTTTTAGTATTTGGTATATTTAAGATTATTGTTTTGGTGTTAAAAATTTGTTATGTTAATTTTTAGTTGTAATTAATTATTTATTGTCAATTTTTAATCGATTTAGTAAAATAATTAGTGGTACATATATTTAGTATTATTTATTAAGTTAATCGTACAGGATTATTATTCTTAAAATGTCGAATAGAAGCATTCATATCCTAAACCCCTGTTTGAGAAAAGGCTCGTTGCTCCGATTACAACACCATCTTTGCATACTATATTCTATATTTTTTTCACAACATTATTTTATATATTTAGTATGTATATATTTTTTATTTTATACGGGCTTTTTATATTTTTAAAAGAATAGATATTATATATATGCTTTATTAGTAAAATAGGATTTTTTTAAGCAGATGTTGATGGTCTAAATTGTAATTATCAAAATAATGTTTTCCTTTATATTTAATCTCTGCATGATACTTTATTTTTGTGTATCTTCCCTACTATCTTAAAAATGATATTCTTGATTTATTAAAAATTTTTTCATGGAAAACATGTATTAGTTCCCATAAAATTTCTTTTTAAAGAAAAAGTAGTTATTTGTGATATATTGCACAATTATTTCATACTAACTTTACAATGAATGTCCAGATTAAAAAATGTCTAGACTATCAATTGTAATTATTTATAGTAATAGGAAAAAGTATGAGGACCATAAAGGATTGATCTTTGAATGTTTAGATCCAAGAGCCTTTTAATTATATAGGAATATGACATTAAATAATATTAAGCGAAAAATTTTGTTAAAGTTGAAAGTAAGAGCTGGGAGACATGTCTCTTCCATTGCACATAGGTTTCCCACATCATGCCTTCATATCATGCATTACTAAGGGTTTAAATTATTTGATGATGAGGATATGAGCACTAAGTTTTGATGTTATGATCAATTTCCCAACCTTGGTGCACTTGAATTATATGTTAAGTTAGAAATGGAGAATAGAGTAGAAAATAAAGAGATTAATACGACATCTCAACCTAGAAATAATGCTCCTAAGGCAATAAATTTGAATTCTCAACTCGTGCATTGTTCTCTTAACAAAGACACTATCATATTGTCCACAACATTGTTGGCCTATCAAACCTTGGTCCACTGCTCATGTTACAAGACAAAGATGGTAACGTTTAGAATGTACACAGGGTTGATGAAAATTATGAAAGAAGAGTTAGTGGCAAGCGTTATAATGCAAGGTAAGGATGAGTAGTATCCAAACCCGTCCAACATCGTTTGCCTATATGAAGATATTGAGGATGATGATGAACCATTATCAAATAGCCATGAAGGTGAAGAAAAGTATGGGCTTGTCGAACCATTACCACTATATGTACCTTCGTTATCACATATTTCACATGTGAACTGGGAAGCATTAGATAGACGTGAACACAAATTGTTTCAAAATCCCACTCGAATTGATGGCTAAGAGTTTTACGTCAAGTTGGATTTTTAGAGAAAATATGATGTCTTACTGACCTTGAAATGATATTCAATTAGTAGACAACAAAATTATGAGGCTTGAGAATCACAATCATTATATGTAGATGTGCAGTGCACAAATATGGTATGGACTACAACTGGCAGCTCAGGGCAAGTTTATAATTCAAAGAAAGATTGTTGGGTTGTCGAAAGATATAATGACCCTCATACTTATGTCTTTGCCAGTATGTCACAAGATCACAAGCAATTAGATTTTAATTTTATTGCCTCATACTGTGTAGGGCAACTAAGAAACATGTCAAACCTTCCTATCATAAAGATAATATAGATGATAAAATCGCAGTTCTCTTATCAAGCTTCTTTTAAGAAAGCTTGGCTAGGAAAATAAAAGGCTATTACTCGAATATTTTGTGAATGGGATGACTTGTACCATTAATTATCAAGGTGATTAGCAACAATGAAACAAGCGAACTCAAAGGCCATTGTGGAATTGCAAACTAGAGATTTATATCAATGATAAAATCCCAACCCCAACAATGTGAAGTTTGAGAAACTATTGTGGGCATTTAAACCTTGCATTAATGCACTTCCCTTATGTAAGCCAATATTACAAATTAACGAAACCTTTTTATACGAAAAGTTTAAATACAGTCTACTGATTGCAACCACACAAAATAGGAATCGCAAAGCATTGCTTGTTACCTTTGCAATTTTGAGGTAGAGAATAGATTTAGTTGGTCCTGGCTCTTTGGTATGCAACGAATGCACGTTACCAATGCCGACAGATTATGTTTGATATCCGATTACCACGGTAGGATTATGATAGCAATCAAGGATGAGTCCCTTGGATGGCAGTCACCTTGTGGTTATTATCGATTTTGTATCCATTATGTAGCCAGTAACTTCGAGAGGCATTTTAAGAATGCAACCCTTAAGAAACATGTTACAAATATGCGTAACCATTTCTTACCACTATATCTGATCATATTAAGTTCACATGTGTTATTTAATTGCTATAATCATTATTACAGGATACGAGGAGCACTTAAGGAAGAATGATCTTAGGCTGACCCAGTTATGGTCATTGAATATTAAGGTTGCACGTTGGGTGAAGGCACTTTAGAAAGAAAAGTGGGCTTAAGCATTTGACGAAGGACGATGCTTTGGACACATGATAACTAACCTAGTAGAAGCAATAAATTGTATTCTCAAAGGAGCATAGAATTTGCCCATCACTACATTAATGCAAGTACCTTCTATTGATTGATGGCATACTTTGTACTATGACGTCAAGAAGTTGAGGAGAGACTTAATTATTGCTTTTCAAAAAAAAAAAAACATTGAAAAGGCAAGTGCTTTCTCAGTGCATACTTTTAATAGGATTAATGAAATATTTCGAGTGGAAACAAAATTCAATGCACACACCAACAAAGGAGGCAACACACAAATTGTTAACCTTAACCAAAGGACTTGCAATTGTGGAAAATTCCAAACTTTCCATGCTCACTTACTCTTACAGCTTGTCACATTGTTATATAGACTTTCACTTGTACATAAACCCTACTTATCATGTGGACTCTCTTATGAGTATAAATGAGGTGTGTGGCAACTGGTACCCCACCAAGATTATTGGCCACAAGTTGTTAGCCCCATATTGTTGTCAAAATTATTCTAAACTAAGAGACAAGGGCTGACCAAGATTTAGAGTGAGATGGACTTAAGAGAATAGTGAGATAGAGAAAAGGGAAAAGGATAAAGGTATCCTTTGTGTCATTGTGCTGGCCATAACTATAAGCATTGTTAGAATTGTGTTGCTATTTTGGGAAAAAACTCTAGCCATAATTAATGACATTTTAATAATGTCTAATTTAACTAGTGTTTATAATGTAATTTTTTCTATTGTATGGATTTTAATGTTTGATTTCATTAGTTGCAATGTAAAGTGTTTTTACATATGTATTTCAATTGTTATAGTAATATCTATTAAAAATTTGAATATTTGAATTTGGAATGCAGGATAGCTGAACCATCCAAGGCAGCCCATATCCAAACATTATGTAACAATGAGGGTGAAAAATCAACTAATGATGAAGCCGACAGCTCCGTACCAAAAAAGCCCTTTGACATATTACATTATTTGAGACTAGATAAGCCTTACTATATTATGCTAGAGGGGAGGAAGCTTGGTGTGCTCAATGGCCTAGCAGAGCTATGATGTCAAATCCACGACGTAGATGATTTTGTTTATAAGTCATCTTACACGTGTGAGGAAGCAGATAGATTTTGGTTGTTTTATCCACCACGTTGGGACCCAATCTTGTCATGTTCTTGATGTGTAAAAATGTATTCCTTTCAAGTTTGCATTTGTGTGTCCATGTTTTTGTTAGATAATGTGTCATTAGGTCACTTTTTATCACTAATGATGTACTTTAGGTCAGATTTTGTATGTGCGTGTTATTGTTAGGTAATGTGTCATTAGAACACTTTGTTACTAGTAACATACTTTAAGTTTGCATTTGTCTGTGAGTTATCTACTAGTTATTATGCATAAATTTGAATTGAAGCTACTTTTTAAAGATATTTCTAATCAAGCAATGTAGTAATAATAAATCACAATACCATACAACAACATTCACAATACATATGTATGGAATAACACAACATTAAACAACAAAATTCATAATACAAATGTTTGGAACACTTTAAAACAACACTATACAACAAAATTCATAATACAAATGTCTAGAAAGCTTTTAAACAACACCATACAACAATATTCACACTAGTCTGAGTTAGAGTCATATTCATGCTCTTATTGTCGGTGTCGAAGTGGACCTTGGTGTTGTCTCGTATTGCTGATAACACATTTACTGATGCCGTAACAAACTTCAATATCGTGAGGCCTATGACTTGGCTGCAGCTAAATTGGCTGTGGAGGGTTGACCAAAGGCTCAATTGTCGCTACATATGTGTATCCTAAAGATGGTGTTATAGATTACGCACCAAATTTAGTGTAATGCAGTAAAAGGGAGAAACTTAATCGCTTCATATTGCAATGAAAACAATAATGTTTATGAAAACTCTTGGAAAAACTCGTCTACGAAAGGATCTTGTTGGCCTTTCGCAGATGACATCATACCATATGTATACTCTTCACTACAGTTATATAGTGATGAGAAAGAAGGCTATGGTACATATGATGGACCCATCTCAGCATATAACATCACACCATATGCATATTCTCCTCCATATGTATATGATGACAATGAAAGAGCCTGTGGTATGCATGATGTGTTTGTCTTAGCATATGCTTGGCTTGGTGTCTTGTTTGAAGGACTTGCATTGTCTGCACCTTCGTAATTTCGTCAACGTCTTGTTTAGGACTTTTATGTGCAACAATTGGTGTGACATGGATTGCTGATCTTTGAATATCAGATGATGGAGGTGGCATGTTAGTCTACTGTGCTTCAAGTCTGTGATTTAACACCTATATACTATTAATTTTTACTATTAGTCTTCTTTAATTTTGAATAAGTGATAAATTATACTTATATAATATTTTTTTCTCATAATTTTGAGAGGAACTTAAGTGCAATGTTATATCGACAAGAAAACAAAAATGTAAGGATCATGTCCATAGGATTTTCTACTTATATCGAATAAGTAATTATGCCAAAATGATTAACATATCTCAAAATCAGAAAAATCTAAAAAATAATACTTTCATACTCTACAAAATTTCATATCAAATTATGCATTGTAAAATCACTCATTTATTAGAGGTTAAATATAACACTCAAAAGTTGTGAGGGTAATTTATCCCTTTTTTTTCTCCTAATAATATATTAATTTGCAGTTTTGACAATGGATGCAGATCAAAGGGAGAAGGAAGAAAATGCTGCCAGCTTAGGTGTGCCCCAACCAAAAGGGGTGGTTTTGTGTGAGTTGTCACTGGCATCACCAGGTAAAAGGAGTCAAGTCAGAAATGCTCCAGAGTAAGCGTATGCTTAAGTGATCTCCTCACCGGCACAATGTCAAACGGAATAATCTAATGTGTAGTCTTTCTTCCTTTGGATAACACAGAAATGCCTTCACAGCCACCCCCACCAGCCAAACCTTACAAGTTTTCCTTCTTCTATGGCCACCGTAGACCCTCCCAGAACCGCCCAACTGTTCGTGGTGGCCTCTTCTCCAATCGCCTGGTCCTTAACCCTAACAAACCCCGAAACACTGAAGCCCAGCCCTTTGATATAAAAAAGTGGGATCCTCACTTCCTCCCTCGGTCGCCATCAACCTCAGCGGCGGCATCATCGCCGGAGACCTCATTCTCCATTTCCCTCCGCCTCTCTCCAATTGCCCGATTCATAGTCGATGCCTTCCGCAAGAACCATGACAAATGGGGCCCTCCTGTGGTAGCAGAGCTTAAAAAGCTCCGCCGTGTTCCACCAAACTTGGTAGCTGAGGTGCTTAAAGTCCAATCGAGCCCCGCCCTTGCTTCCAAATTCTTTCACTGGGCAGGGAAGCAGAAGGGTTACAAGCACAATTTTGTCTCCTACAATGCTTTTGCTTACTGTTTGAATCGTAACAATCAGTTCCGAGCAGCAGATCAGCTGCCTGAACTGATGGATTCGCAAGGGAAGCCACCTAGTGAGAAGCAATTTGAGATCTTAATCAGAATGCATGCAGATGCCAATAGGGGTCTTAGGGTCTATCATATATATGAGAAAATGAAGAAATTTGGTGTTAAACCTAGAGTCTTTCTGTATAACAGGATCATGGATGCGTTAGTCAAAACAGATCATCTGGATTTGGCACTGTCTGTTTATGATGATTTTATAGAGGATGGTTTGGTTGAAGAGACTGTTACTTTTATGATTTTGATAAAGGGTTTATGTAAGGGAGGGCGTATTGATGAAATGTTGGAGCTTATAGGCCGAATGAGGGCCAACTTGTGTAAACCAGATGTGTTTGCTTACACCGCTTTGGTTCGGGTGCTGGTTCCAGAGGGGAATTTAGATGGCTGTTTGAGGGTTTGGGAGGAAATGAAGAGAGATGGGGTCGAGCCTGATGTGATGGCTTTTGCAACTTTAATTACAGGTCTATCTAAAGGGGGGAGGGTTGAAGAGGGGTATGAGTTATTCAAGGAGATGAAAAATAAGGGATATCTAATAGATAGAGCAATATATGGATCACTGATAGAGTCCTTTGTGGCAAAGAGGAAGGTTGGCTCAGCTTGTGATCTATTGAAGGATTTGATGGATTCTGGATATAGGGCTGATCTAGGGATTTATAATTCTCTTATTGAAGGGTTCTGTGATGTAAATCAGGTTGAGAAGGCTTACAAGCTTTTCCAAATCACTTTGCAGGAGGGTCTTGAGCCAGATTTTTTGTCTGTGAAACCCTTGCTGGTTTCCTATGCAGAAGCAAAACAAATGGAAGATTTTTTGAAGTTGCTCAAGCAGATGCAGAAGTTGGGTTTTCCAGTTATTGATGATCTCTCCAAATTCTTCACCTCCTTGGTTGAGAAGAAGGGACCAATATTAGCATTAGAGGTATTTACAGAATTGAAAGCAAAAGGTTACATCAGTGTTGGAATATACAATATTCTTATGGATTCATTTCATAAGATTGGTGAGGTGAAGAAGGCACTAACACTGTTTGATGGATTGAATGGATTGAGCTTTAAACCTGATTCGTCCACTTATAGTATTGCAATTGTATGTTTTGTTGATGTTGAGGAAATCCAAGAAGCTTGTGCATGTCACAATAAGATCATTGAGATGTCTTCGATTCCATCTGTTGCTGCCTATAGTTGTCTTGCTAAAGGACTCTGCAAAATTGGAGAGATTGATGCAACTATGATGCTTGTCCGTGACTGCTTAGCCAATGTTGATAGTGGACCTATGGAGTTTAAGTATTCTCTAACCATTCTTCATGCATGTAAGTCAAATGATGCTCAGAAGGTAATTGAAGTAATAAATGAGATGATGCTGGAAGGCTGCCCGCCAGGTGATGTCATATGCTCTGCAGTCATCTCCGGCATGTGTAAACATGGGACTATAGAAGAGGCCAGGAAGGTTTTCTCAAACTTGAGGGGCCACAAGTTCTTAACTGAAGCGAAGACGATTGTATATGATGAATTGCTAATTGAGCACATGAAGAAGAAGACAGCAGACTTAGTGCTGTCAGGACTGAAGTTCTTTGGTCTAGAATCAAAGCTAAAATCAAAGGGTAGCAAGCTACTGTTGAGTTGAAAGCAGTAGTGGGCAGTGATCTGTTGTTAAACATTTTGAACATTGATAAAGGAATGCGAAAGGCATTTGGGAGATATCAACCGTTTATCAAGTTTCTTCCAGAGTCGCATGATGGTGGTGATGATCTGATATATTCAAGTGTATGGATGTGATGATTTTACAAAGACTTGGACACATGTTGCATGATATTATTGCACATCCTAAACCATTGAGCTTTTGCACTTTGCTTTGAGCTGCTAAGTGTGCAGCTTTTAACAACAATAACAAGTCATCCAGAACTGCTTGGGTCAACCTGGCATCAAAGCTTGGATTAATCCCTGCTTTGTGTAGAAGTTGTAATTGATTTTCTAATTTTTTAAATAAATCTAAAATATAGATCATTTGCATGTTTTATACAAATTATTGCATTTGAAGAGTGAACTTTACTCAAGAGTATTGTTTTGATAAAAGCATTTTAACAAAATCTCTCTACTAGCTTCCTAAAATGCCATTTTCAAGAGACGTGTGGTTTTTTTTCTTTTTAAATGAGAACATATTTTGTCACCTTTTCAAATTTTAAGTGGCAATATAGTGTATACTATTGATTTTATTGTTAATCATTCAAGTATCTTACATATAGTTTAATTTGCCTGCCATTGAACTTTTCTTTTTGGCAGATTGACGGCAAATTATAAGTTTACAAGCTTTGGTTTGGAAGCTTCAGATGTGCCAATCATTGTATTTCCACTGAAGATTTAGAAGCTTGTTTGGCACCAATGGTGATCAATCATGGTGTTTAAAATTGTAAAAATGTCACCCCTACCAGCATGTTTCGACTAGAGCACGTGAGTAAGACAACTGAAGATTAGGTTCAGGGCCGTACAGGTCATAGTGGACAGCAAGTAGGCCACTGCTGTTGGTGCTGAGACAGTAGAAAACATGGATGCCGCCTTTCTCCCACCGCCTGAAATGGTGTATGGGTTCTAAACTTCATAGTGCTTGCTTGTTAGAAATGTGCTGCAAGTTTTTTCCATTAATTACGGCTTGTTTAGTTAAATACATGCCGAGTCACCTGGATAATGAAGCAGGATTTCTGGTTGATAAACAGATTTGTGCTTCTAGGTAGAAGATGTAAAATGCTGACCTCTTCAACTGGTGGTGTTCTGTTACTATGCATCCACAACCTTTCTTGCAATTTCCTCTTTGAAGCTTACGGAAAGATTGACCCAGGTGTAAATTGACAGTAGTGTGTATACTGTTTCAAGTGGGGGCGTTTGGTTCTTATCTATTTATACTACTGCTAGGGTGTACTGGGGTGGCAATGAACTCTAATCAGTGTGACACGTGGCAGTCAAGTCTTGCTACGCTTTGTTTGAGGCCGGTCGTTTACATTGATGTCCAACGTCATGAACCTCTCGCATGGGTCTACACTCTTCAATGAGACTATTTTTTTTAATTTTTTTTCAATAAATTGTTGTGCCGTCCAAGAACCGTAACTGAAGAAATTATTCAAGTCTTCTTGTGCTGGTCATGGTTATTATTGAAGTTCTAGAAAATAGTGCATTTTGTACTGCTGTTACATTAGAGGTTGTTCACTAGTTGGAAGATGCAGTCCATACTGTGACTCTCAGTAATTGAAGGAGAAAAACTTCAAAGCATCCAGCAGGCCCTAAAGTCCATATTGTGATTTGCTAACTTGGCAACATCTCAGACAAGGCTGCACGCGCTATAAATTAAATTCAAATAACAAGTCATGCAACAAATTACAATAGACTAACTTCAAATTACATAAACAATAGGTACGAGATTGTTGGCACTCTGTATATCTCAAGGGCCTTTAAAGGCAGTTTCATGCCAAATATTTGGTTCCAGAATCTCTATAGTGGGGATTTTGAAAGACATGAATGCTATTTCCGCGAATCCTTTAGGTTTACTTAAAGCAGTCACCTCAGACTGCTCTTATGACCAAAACGAGCTTGCCCTGATATATGTTTCTTCTGGCAACTGAAATCCACAAGTTCTAGTCTAAAAACAATGTACCTAACACAGGATTATTATAAGCAAATTATGAGGTGCCAAAAAAACATATCGTATTCAACTACATTTGGAGTGATCAAATATTCCTTTTTGTTATAATTCTTTTACAAGGCTACATAATAGATTCATTAAAATAAGCATATTTACTAATTGGTTTCCAGTAATATGATGTTGTACAAAACCTGTTTTACAACATGAACATGAGAGAAAACTTGCAGATGGAAGAAAGAAACCCCCGTTTTTACCTCATCCTTCTACCTTTAAATGTTTGCTGGTCTGTTCTAGTAGAAGAGCAACCTACAAAAGTTATGATTTAGAAGCACACACAATTGCATTCTAAATTTCCCTTTTAGGCCGGTTACGAGTACGTGGAAGGGCAGGCTCTTCTTCCAAGTAAATTTCAGAATCATCATCATCATCATCCCCGTCTTCATTTGCCTCCATGATAGCTTCATTCATTGCCATCTGGTATTTTTAAGATGTTTGTCAGAAGATGTAACCAGTCTCCTTATAACAATCACCATATCTAACTCAGCAATCCACTTGCAAAAATGGCGGACAGCTCAGAAACGTTTCAACATGAAATAACTACAAGATATACTTCCAAAGAAACAATTGATTACAAACTTGAATTTGCATAATGAGGCTCATGTAGTCATGATTTAGCTTATTGGTCATAATATTTGGAATTTGTGCACAAAATTTTAAAATGAAAATTGTTACACAATTCTACAAAAGCTAAAAGAACACGTCTTGACATTATAGAAAGCCGGAAATCGCCCTAAAAAGAAAGGCAGGAAGAAGAAACAGCATCCTAGTTTATAAGTCCAGCAAACACGAAAAGGACACTCTTCCATCAAATAGCAATCATTTCATCACAGCATTGAATAAACTACTTAATAGTACTCAAAGGAAACACTTCATTCCTAAATATGTGTTTCTTCATGAAGTGGAATATGCAAAATAATTCCAACAAAACGCGTCTTCAACAAGATGACAATGCTATTCTGTTGGTGTAAATTGATTAGGACTTTCCTCAAACATGTGGTAGACAATACTTAAATTTCCTCATTCTATTACCAGTACAAAAGTTCACATTACCAAACAAATTCCCAGTAACCCAGATGACCATATTCAATCACATTTGTCAGTCTATTGGCAACAAAACACAGAGGACTCACGTATCAGAAGTCAAAACAAACCAAAATTTTCTAAATTACCTCCTCAAGAAATTCATTGTCAAGCTTATCCGAAATCCTAATGGAGGTGAATATGGTGATAGCAAGTAGAGAAAAAGGAACCGCAAAAGCGAAGACATAGCTGCTGGTGCTGGGACCTGCACGAGTCACCACCGTCATGCCTCTACTTTTCCGGCGGAATTGGTGGCCAATGGCGAAGCTGGTGGTGGGAGAGAGAGGCTTGAAGGAAGGACGCCCAGAAAATGTGAAGCTCGAACAGGGGGTAAGAGAGAGAAAACTCGCCATGGCTTTGGATGAGGTTATGCGGACAACGAGATTTTATATTAAAAAATAAAATAATTATTTAAAAATATCGTGATATTTTCTTCTTTGTATTATATTTCAATTGTAGCCTTTATTAAATTACCGTTTTTATGAATAGTAGGATGAGTTGATGTGAAACTAATAAACTTTGTATATAAATTAAGGGAAGAAAATGCTAGATTTGAAAAGTCAAAATTTTGTTTTTTTTTTCCTATTGAATTTATATTCAGATGGTGCTTCTTTTTATTGAATTTTAAAATTATATGTGAATTTGGTTTTGTATGTTTAAATTTAATGGACAATATACAAGAGTTTGATACTTCTTATCAAGAAAATATGTTGAAGATAAATTCATTAGACTTCTCTTTACGGACCATTTTTTTAATACATTTTCTCCCTTTAATATATGTGTTTAGAATAAATTATCTTTTTAAAATTTAAAATTACACATTTCACCTTCATAAATTATTCCAAAAAAATAAGATGGTTAAAATGGATGTTAAATTTAATAGAAAGGGGATAATTTATTCTAAATATAAACTTTAGAAAATAACTTGTCCTAAATATAAATTTCAGGGGATAAAGTATATTTTCTCTTAATTTTATTTATATTAATAGGAGATAAATTATATTTTATTATAATTATTTATACAAAATATTTTAAACTTAAATATTCAAAATAATTAGAAATAATTTATAACTAAAAAAATTATACTAATATAAAAGTGGACTGATATTTTTTATTGAAATACTAACTAACAAAAAAATTTAATATATATTACTAATATTTTCAGTACTGATATTAAGTAGTATTAATATTGAAAATGGAGAAACAAAAAATTCCCTTTCACTTTAGAGCGTTTGAATGTAGTTCCCACCGACATGGTAAACTTGAAATTAAAGCATTAAATATAAAAAATTTAGAATTTACACCAATTGTTGTTTAATTAATTATTTTTTAATTGGTTTTTTTATTAACTTTTTAAATAAGTTACAATATTATTGTATACTAATTTATCAAGTCATTTTTACATATAATTTTGAATTTATTTTTATGTATTTAATTAAAATTTTATATATTATTTTTCATTAATTGCATAATATAGAAAATAAATCTGTGTCCAATAGTATTGTGATACTTATTTAACAAATTCATAAAAAATATATAATAAAATAAAATAATTAATTATGTAGATAATAAGTTTTCATTCTAATGTTTTGTATAGTTTAAAATTTTTATTTTAAATTTTGAAAGTTGGCAGTGGTATAATTCATCTATCCAAAAGTTAAAGAGGATTTTTTGCATTTTTATCGTTGAAAACATACGCATGGAATAAAAAATTATAAATTAAAGGTAAATAAATAAATTAAGATAAGAACAAAATAAAGTAAGAAATGTCAATTTTTATTACAAAAAACTTTTAGTGTAAGGTAAAAAAATTATCGATTAAAGAAACAAATTAAAAAGAACCAATGTGGTATATGTACTTTTTTAATTTTTTTTTTAATTTTTCGTTTATGCCGTCTGTTATTATTTATTTTATATTTATAATATTTTTTTATGTTTTGTAATTATAATTTTCTTATAAAATGTTTTTTTAATACTTTTATTATTGAATAAATTCTTTTTGTATTTTTGTTTTAGAAATTTTGTTAACCCTAAATGTAATTCCTTTTATTAATAAATTTATATAAAATTTATATATTAATAATATTAAATACATGTTAACTTATTAAACCAAAATTAAGAGTTATTTAAAATTAGTTTAATATACATAGTAAACCCATTGATCCATAATAATAATAATAAAAGAAAGAATACCAAAGTATCTAAAGTGTGTATATAAATATGGTCATAAAGTTGTATCACCTTAAATAAGAAACACTTAATACCATTTTATATCTACTTTTTATTATACATATTAAGATAATTAAAGTTGAGTATTTTAAATTAGGAAATTAAAATCATTTTATTTATATTAGTGGGATCAAAATTTTAAACCTTAATTATTTATTATATGTAAATATGATAGATCAATACTTTCCAATTTAAATAATTAAGGAAACAATATACTTATCGCTTGAAATTTGTATTTGGGACAAATTATTTTATAAAATTTACGTTTGAAATAAATTATCCCTCCTTTCGTTAAATTTAATGTTTTACTTAACTGTATTACTTTTTAAAATAGTTCACTAAATAAAAATGTTCCATTTAAAATTTTAAGGGGTAATTTCTCCCAAAGAGAAACTTTAGGTGAGTAAAGTATATTTTTCCGTAATTTTTTTAAAGGATTTTTATTGTATAGGTTTTGCTTTCATTTGCAAGAAAAAATGGAAAAAGGTTGACTTAAAAAATTATAATAAATAATAGGAGTGTAGATGGATAATTAGGAGTTTGGATGGACATTAAAATTATATAATAAATTTAAAAAGGAAAAGATAAAAGAATTAAATAATGGTAATTTGGGGAATTTTGCTTAAAAAGGAATGTGGATAGACAATTTAAAGTGCCAATAGCTCACCTTTTTTTCTTTAAATTGAGTTAAATTACACTTATATCTTTCTAATTTTAGAAATATATGCTAATATCTCTCTTTTTTTAAAAAAAATATACTCTTATTTCCTTTTATGCAAAAAAAACAAAAAACAAAAAATTAGAGTATATTTTTAAAATAGAAAAATATGAATGTAATTAAGATAAATCTCAACAAAGGTAAATATAATTTGTCCAAAAAATTACAGAGCATTTCATGATATCAACTAATAATATAGATTTCTACAAAAAAAAATAATATAAATTAAATACTTATTTGATCATTAGTTTTTAAATGTTTAATAAAAATCTTATTAATGAAGCAACTAATTTCTTAACATAACCAAAAGTAATTGAGTAATTCAATGATTAAATTGATATCAAAATTTTTAGAGGGACTCAATTGGACATGATTAAAAGATTAAAGAATTAAATTGATACAGATGAAACTAATAGAAGACTAAAACAAATATTTAATCTACATCTTACTTTCTAGGTTTCTACGTATCTTTTCGGTTCTTAAAAGGGAATACCAAAGAAATAAAACAATCTTGTGTCTAATAGAAAGGACCAAATACTGAAATTTGTTTCAATGGTTCAATCTAATGAAATGCATTTCATCGTTCCCCCACAATTCAAAACCAACTTCATCTCTCAACACATCCCATCAAGTCTTGTAGCATCATTCTATCCTGACTTAAAATCGATTGATCATTGAAGAACAGTTTAAGATTTAATAATTTGTCGGTTGTCAAAATCGAGATTTTAAAATATGTTAAAAATATAATATATTAAAATAAAAATAATTAAATTATAACATGAAATTAAATTTATATATATAAATATAAAAATAACTCAAATTATATTAAATTATTTCATATATCGATAAGTTTATAATTCAAGTTATCATAAAAGGACTTATATTAAACATTTTTTTTTCATTGCAACTTTTGTCTGTAGAAAATAAGACTATACTTATCCATTTGGAAAATTAAACTTTCAATATATATTTAATATTAAATAAAATAATGTTATTTTTTTTATTCAAAAGTACTAATTCAATTGTGACAAATTGACAAATTTATCACCTATTCATTGATCTTTACGAAACTAACTTTTAAAATCGACCAGATCGATTTTACAGTTGATTCACAATTTTTCCGGTTGAACCAGTCAATTCAGTCCAGTTTTCACATCATTGCTCCATCCTAAATATCCAAACATAGTTACACAAGAGAAGGATATGATTATGAAAGAAAACACAGTTTCTCTGTGAATCCAACATTAAAATTAGAGTAATGATGTGATGACACATTTTCTCCTACAAATATTACTTGTTGCCCATTTCACAACATTTGATTGAAACTCACCCCACATATTCACTAGCATCAACTGTTTGGCTTTGGAGATCTGCACACATGAATACGTTTAAATACACAAAATTAAATGCATTTTGTGATTTGCCTCGAGTCTCAATGCAATAGGATTGTCTCTAAAATGAGCCAAAATTGACAAAATCAGAGAACAATGAGCCAAAATGAACTCATGCTAAGATTGAGCTAGAATAAGTCAGGCACTATATTAAAAATTGACACAAGATCTGGCCAAATGAGTAGAGTGAGACGCGGGTCAGAAATGTGGAGCACTCAAGTACAAATTCTTGAACATCTATACAAAATTTGATTCTTGCGCAGAACAATGGTGACACCCAAAGAAAAAGCACCGACCTCTTCTAAAATTTAATGAAATTATGCAAACCATCCTATTTATAGTTTAAAAACTTACTCAGACCTTCATTGAAAGATAAAAAATGCTATAGAGTTCAAATAGTGAGAAAAAGATAATCATGGAGTTTAAATTAACTAATCTGGGATATTATGAGAATTTTGTGATCAAAACAAGCTTTCATAAAGCTCAGATAGCTAAAATATGATAGACAGAAAAGCCAAATTTTGGTCCTGAGAGAAATGATTTCTTATCTTCTAGGGAAGGTCTTTGTAGGTTTTGAAAGTACTGCAGAAGTTAATGTAGGTTTCAAAACTAGAGGGAAGGTTAGTGTAATTTCATTAAACCTTAGGAGAGGTCAGAATTTTCCTTTTTCTTTTTTTTAAACAATCCTAATGGAAGAGACAAAAAGAATAGAACATACTATGAGATTGATCATGCGTGTAAATTGAGGTCGTCATCTATTCCTGGGGGAGACAATGGTGGCACAGCCCCTCCAAGAGATTCAATATCCAAGACCTTCCTCACAGTTGCTTGATACTCTCTGGTTCTTGCATTCTTTGAAATAGGATGGGACTGAGAGCCAACGGCTCTTGATGAGTTACTGCTATCGATTGATTGCAAGAATTTTTCTTTGGAGAGTGTTGGAGCAGATGCAATGACAGAGCTGAAGACCCCAGATTCCCTCAAACCTTGAACTATGACCTGAAGACGAACATATTTGAAAATAATTTGAGCAATAAAAATATAGCTATTGAAGTTACATATAGACAATCATGTTGGAATAATTATGCTATCCAGAATATGCAAATTTTGACTTTAATGCTTTGATAAGTATAATCTACAGTGCTATTTTCAGTGATGTGGAGAAAAGGCAAAGGGGAAGCAAACAGATTGTAAGATTAAATTAGTCATCCAAACTCTCACCCAGTACCCACTTTGACTACTTCAGCCCAATTTTTCTCTCTATGGAGTTAACATCTTCCTAGCACACCAAGTTTATCATTCATTAACTTTCTAATGCAATATATGATTTTCATTTTTGAATAATAAAAAAGGCTTACCATGGGAGCATATATGCGAGTCAAAATGCCCTTCCTCAACAGTTTAATTTTCAGTTCTTTATCACCCCAGACAACATGCTCTTGGTACCTGGAATGAAAGAAAAGGCCAAATGTTGTGGTAGAAGATAACAAAAACGTCCAGCTCCCCCCTCCCTTTCAAAAGAAAAAAGAAAAAAAACCATGCAAAAAGACAAAAATTACACCTAGAGCCATTGAAACATGCAGCTATTTCAGTTTAGAGCTTTTAAGAGCCAAGACAACAACCACAGCAAAAGATAAAAAATGGAAGGCAATGTACCACTTCAGCATTTCCTCGTTAGTTCCGGTTGAAGCAATGATGAATGCCTGAAATTAATCATGTTGGATTAGCATGACATCATACTTGTTGAAAGAAAAATCATCCCAAAACAAATAGGTGAAAAACTTGACTCTCACACCAAAGAGAGAAACTCCAAGAAAATAAGGAAAGAAATAAGCAGGTTTACATCCAAGTACTCATATTATAACTATATACTTGGTATGACAAATCCTGAATCCTGATTTCTGCTCTGCTGTGTAATAGAAGTGGTTATCTGACTCAGACTTTGTGTGTGTGTGTGTGTGTGTGAAAGAGAGAGAGAGAGAATAAAACAAGTATAAAGAGAAGTCCTAAACTCACAGATCTGTCAAATTCCAACATAAAGCATCTTTTGACATCTTCTTTTGTAGGTTTGCAGCCACATCGATCACGTCTAGAAGTTAGGTCCGAGAATTTAGCATATGTGTAATGTAAAACAGCAGCCTCTTCCAATTTGATTTCACTAGCACAGTTGACAAGGAACATTCTTATTGCAATGAAAAAAAAAAAAGGGGCCATGGATACAAATGTTTTATGAGCTACAGATTAATCATACTTTGGAGTTTTCATGTAATTGTGCCATCTGTGCGCCCCATTAGGACGAAGATGATCTTGTATTCGAGCAGCTGATTTTCCATTTCCATAAGTCAGGAAGTAGTTTGGATTACCACGAACAGATTCTTTATACATTCCAAAGTATGTATCCTTGGGTAGATGGTCATAATTCTTCTTAAACATTGTTACCTGCTCCCACAAATAAGAAACTGTCAATGACCAAACACACAAGCTTCAAGATAATCATAAAACTACTGCAAATCCCAGAAAAGTTATGGAAAGACAAACAAAGACACAAAAAATGCAACTCTTGAGTGCAATAAGGAAAAAAAAAAAGGGAGGGGGGGGGGGGGAAGCAAAAAAACCACTTAAACCAGGGGTGGTTGGATTTTGCCCCCTCCAACTTTGGAAACTTGGAATCAAAACCATAAACCATAGAAAACCTTGGAATTAGCACCTATCACCAACTTAATTACCCCTTTTATAAAATCACGATTTTTTCATGAATTTTTTAAGAATCATAATATTATTATATTCTGGTTTACCACATAATTTTGAACTCATTTTCATGTATTTATTAAAATTCTATATAGCTAATTTAATTTCTAGTAATTATATAATGCAGAAATTATGTGCCAAAAAATGGCATAATATACCATCATGCAATAATATTATGATCCATGTTTAAAAAGTTCATGAAAAAGTCATATACTTTGATCAAACAACTAATTAAGTGGATGATTGGTGTCAATTCTAACGTTTTGTATTGTTGAAGGCTTTGAATCCAAGTTTTCAAAGTTGGAGGGGGCAAAATCCAACCACCTTAAAGTTGAAGGAGGTTTTTTTTTTTTTGTGCATTTTTCCCAAAAAAATATATAAAATTTTGCAAGATTTCTTTCTGGTGTAAGGAGGAACCAATGAGGTAGAAAACATGAGTAGAAATTAAAAACATAAATTATCTGATTCCAGCATATAAAACTTTTGCTGATGCTCTAAAAGGCAAAGATAAAAAAAAACCTTATGTTGTCAATTAGCACACAATTGGTTCATGAAACGTTCATTGTCATACACTGATAGCATATCCACATTGAGGAAAACTAAATTGGATTTGATAGCTACATTTTTAGTTTCAGTTTTATTTGCCCAAACTTCAGTACCTTCAACTCCTTGTAATAATGTCTTCTATATTAACATATTTGATGATTAGTGCAACATCAACACTATTAGTGAATAGGTTAGTTAAAGTGATAAGCCTATGTAGGTTAGGATAAATGATAAGTTTAGACCTATTAGAACTCTACCTCTTATACACATGTTCATTATAAATACACATGAGAGCACAACTTCATAATAATATCTTCTCTATCTCTCTCTACTTTTTCTCCAACACAAACCCTAATTATTTTCTTAACATGGTATTAGAGCGGTATCATCCACCTTGAGACCTTGTGGGTTATATCGCTTTCGGCA
>JANHAO010006866.1:0-20826 GCA_026873985.1 Saraca asoca
TAGTTGCAGGCATAATTTTAAATTTTGACTAGTTATACTTGGTTTCATTATTGCAATTGTAATTTTACTTCACAACATCTTTATTGATCTACAATTGTGTTATGTGTTACTAATCCTCATTGAGAAAAATCTTTTAAGAAATATTTAAGATATAAAAAAGAAATTATTAAAAATTACTCCACTACATGTGTTACTATTCCTCATAAACTATTTGAGCACAAGTGCATTATACATATGCAAAATGCAAAGAGGCATAATGCAAAATGCACTTGTGCATAATGTAGAATGCATCTGTGCATATGCAAAATGCACTTTTGCTTAATGCAAAATGCATATATGCATAATGCACTTGTGCATATAGTAGAATGCATTTGTTCTTGGAGTAGTGCATTCATTAGATTAAGACAATAAGTTTATGTTATAATAAAGTTCATTAAAATTTTGCATCATTTCTTTGTGTTTATCTGGGTGTATATTTACGCTTTATATACAGTGTATTTCATGTACTTAGAGCACCATAGGGAGATGCTGCTAAAATTTTAATTTACTATTTAATGGCTAACTTACACTTTTTATGGTTTCATGTTCACAGATGTCTAGCTGAGGCACACATGGTTGTGGCAGCAGGGGCCGATCCAGAGGAAGGCATACTATGTCAGAGCTTGCCCATATTGAGGATCATGCAGTAGGTCTCAGTACCTCATCATTCACCCCATAGATCGTACCACACATACCCACAGCTGATGATTCTTCTTCTACATCTACGGTCGAAGCATCTACTCGTAGTAGGTTACACATACGATCGAATGAGAATGAGTATGAAGTTTTTCTCTTTCTCTTTATTATTTTTTATTTCACTGCTTGACTTTTAAGTATCTCTATACTAATTTTTCATGTTTTATAAATTTATTCCTTCCATAGATTCTATGAGCATTATTTTGGTTGTTGTCAAGTCCAAGTATGATCAACCTTGGACTTGTTAGAGTGAGATGCCTGATACAGTGCATGAGATATATTGGTGAGAGTTTCAGGTGAAATTAGCATTTAATTTAAGATTTTGTCAATTATATTTTGTTTATTATATTTACTAATATTTGTTTTATTGGTTCAAAAACGTTGTACGTGGGATCCATTAGAGAACCTAAGATTAGGCAGATCTGGAGGCATAAGAGTGCTGACATTCTTCGTGCAAACTTAGCCTCCATTCATAATAGAAAATCTAAAAGGATGAGGTTGTCTGCGAATGCCTTTCGGGCTTTATGGGATAAGTGGAATAGTGACCCCAAGTTTAGACAAAAATCAGAGATAAATAAGAAGAATAGGATTATTAGTGAGGGTGGATGTTTGAACCGAGGTGGTTCCATTATTATCTCCAAGTATAAGTGACGATATGTAAGTTGTTTTATCTAATTGAATTTCCTTATCTTATTATTTTTGTGTCCCTAAACAGTTCATGAGTTTGTTTGTTTGTTACTATGGTTTTAGAGACTGCAACTGGGGAGAGATCCTATCATGCCAGAGCTTTTTGTGAAGTTAAACCACGACCAGGAGACGAACCAGTGGTCAACCGGGAGGGCTGCACAGACTTATGTAAGTTTTTTTAATTAAAACATAAATAATTAGATTCTTATTACAATTTAATTTGATTCTTTTTCTTTGAAATAAACTTTGTTAATTTTTTTCTACTTCGAAAATCATATGCAGGCTTTTTTTGAGAGATTACTGGAGCAATTCCAGTCAGGCTCAAGAAGGTCATCTGTAGGCGAGTCCCTCTTATGCATCCTCGGGTCCTGGGTCCGCATCTGGGTCACAGACATCTGCCACCCAATGTGACTTTTTGATTAACACTCAGTTGCAGGATCGTATCAGACAGCTACAGACTTAGGTGTTAAAGTCTCAGTAGGCTGTCTCTCTTGTCATGAGTGAGTTAACTGCACTTAAGCAATAATTTAGTTCCATCACTGGCCAACTTGCTTCCATACCCTGCATTCCTCTCAGACTCACTTGGTTCCAGCCCCTACTATTGATGAGGATGAGGAGCAGTTGGCAGATGACACCCACGACGCCTTAGAGGATGAGTGATTTAGATTTTTTACATTATTACATTTAGAATTTTCTCTCATATTAAATATTACTTGTTGTTATTGTTAACATTGTTACATTTAGATTTTTAATATTATTTATTATATAGATTTTCTCTCATTGGATATTACTTGTTGTTTACTGTGATTTTTTTTGTTCCTTTTGCTGTTTTGTTGAATTGGATAGTATATAAAACAAAAAAGTGATTGAATTTTTTTTTATTTCCAACGGAACTTCTAATGGACACTAACCCATTGGAACATTTTTCAAACTATTAAAAAATTAAAAAAAATAAAATAATTTCATATTTCAATGGATATTCCAATGGATGGAATCCGTGGGAATATGATTCCAATGGATTTACTCGTTGGAATATCCTTTGGAGTGGATAAAAATAAATAAACTAAAAAAAACTAAATTACTACTCCAACAGATTTTCCAACGGACTATGTTCGTTGGAATTGCATTCTAACAGACATATTTGTTGGAAAATCTGTTGAAAGAACTTGTTGACAAATTTTATGAATGGATATTCCAGCAGACGTTGTCTGTTAAAATTTCTGTTGAAGTGAGAAATCCATTGGAATGAGACATTGGAATTGGCCATTCCAACGAGCGGTTTTCCAACGGAACCAATGTCCATTGGAATTTCCATTCAATTCCAATGGAATTTGGTGAAATTCCAATGGCTTTTATCTGTTGGAATTTCTTAAAATTCTTATAGTGTACTATAGAAACAATTCTTAACAGCGGTTCAAGGGTGAAGGTTTAGGTGAACTACCATTAATAACGCGCAAAAATATTTTGGTTGTAAAAATATGTTCTAGCGGTGATTATTTCCTAGTGGTCATTGTAACCGCCGCCAAATACTTGTCTTTTTATGGCAGTTTTTATGGAATCGATGCTAAGGAATTATTTAGCAAAGGTTTATTATAACAGTTATTATTAATAGTTGCTAATGATACGGCTAAGCCAAGAGTCCTTGGTTTGACTTCTTTGAAAAGCAAATTCTACAGCTTTGAAAGCAAATTGTAGCGGTAGTTTTATCAAAATCGCCTTTAAATAAAAATTTGCTGGTAGTTATTTTGAAACTACTGCTAAGAATGTAGTTAATGCTAAATTACCTGGTCTCTCTTGTTGTCTTTGCGTGTGAACCTTAAGCCCTAAAAAATTCTCTATCACTGGAAGGAAGCTTTTTGGCAAAGTGTTGATTTTCCTGGGATTACAACATCAATCAAGCTACTAATTACAATTGCCTTGTGCCCTATAAGTGATTTATACTTTTATTATGCAATTTATGCTTAAGTTGAAGGTAGCAGGGTAATAGTTGATGGCTTAGATTTTATTTTTTTTCTGGATGCTTTACAAGGAATTTCTGGATGACCTTAGAGAATGATTTTAATTTTTAAATGAGTTAAATCATTATTTACTTCTCTTAATAATGTTGAATTACTTTTGCGTCCAAGGGAATGTAAAGATGTTGCTTATGAAGTTACAAAATAGGTGGAATGTGTCTGTATTGTAAGCCCACAATTGCTATGAAAATGTCTGTATTGTGAGCCCACAATTTACGACCACTACCTATAATGGAAAGTGTGTGTCTAAATTGTGATGTCCATGTCAGTGATGTATAAAGAAAAAGGTGGGGCAATGCTTTACAAACCAATATAACTTGTTTTTTAGGTAGGCATTTAAAGACAATTTCATAGAGGTTTGTCACGCCTCAATCCATGGAACGTGACCGGTGTAGAAGGTCACCATCAGGAAACCTCTTCCATCAGGAAAACCCCCTACGAGCCTTATGATACAATAATGACATGCAATTAACCTATACCATCTAAAAATGTATATATACAGGGGTTATATGCCCTACACAACCTGTATAATAATATAATAATATGCAGTGGCTTGACTATATAGTTTATATCCTATTGGGCATCTCGACAAACACATATGTATAATTACTAATCCAACTGCCAATATTACACCGTTTATATACCTTTAATCTTCGCAAGACGTGATCTACTTGATCGATGAGCAGATCCAAAACTAGGAGGGTGTGGAGTAACTGAAAGAATATCTCCTGAGTATGAAAAACATGAAGAAGAAAGAAGTGAGTTTCATCGAAACTCATTGAGTAAGCAATCCTATGATCACCCAAAATCCCATTTAAGAACCATATTCGAAAGTATATATATAAATATAAATATATATGGCCGTGAAGATATGCTCACCCGTTCTGCAACCATAATCTCAACATACATTTGAAACTATAATTCAGCAAGAAAATTAAGTACTTGAAAACATAATGTTCAACAATATAATAATAGGTATCAAGACATACTATCATGAAAATATGTTCATCGTTATATAATATGAAATAAAGTCGATGAAAATTTCTAAAAGTTATCATTACTCAATTAATTAAAAACACTTAACTGGAATCTTAAAGAAAATTCCCAGAGGTAACCATAACAACATAATCATCGCCATAAACCATCCAACATGTCTGTCGATTGCTTATGAGCATATGCATGTCCTTATATTTCCTCCTTTATTCACTCCAGCCCGAGGAATTCACATGTTTCCAAGTGCACTTGAGGGTTACCACCTAATTTTCAATGGATCCAGTATCTCAAATCAATCAATGTAATAAATCAAATAGCATAAGTCTCAAACAGCAACATTTTTATTTCACATCATAAAAAAAAATGCTTGTTCGAGTAAGCAATGTTTATCAAACATACATCAACATATCAAAGCATTGTGATTACCATTTATTACATGGAAAATATAGAATTTCCAATTCCAACAATATAAGGCAAAATGAAAATGCATAATTTGTATCACAACAACCCATTTCATAAACACCAACAACATATAAATTTACTTTCAAAACCACTTTAATATATAAGTAAGGAAATTTCATTATAAAAAGGATTAATAATATTTTATATAATAAAATTAATCTACATTTACTAATGGGATCCTAAAGTGAAGAGGATTATTCACTCACCTTGAAAATTCTTTAGGTATCTAAATTAGCTGAAATTCCTAAAATTAAGTGTCAATATGCTTAATCCTTCAATAGGACCTCCATTGAAGCAAAACAATAAGAGAATTTGAAATTTCTTTTAGTTAGAACAGTAAGGGTTTCAAGGAAAATTTCTTGGAAACTAGCTATGAATTTGCTATGGAATAAATCTTTTATTTTAGGATTACTCACTGGGGTTTGAAGTGCTAGTGGCTAACTCGTCGCCAGCTGAAACCTTGCCAGTGTGCCAACTCCGGTGCTGGCCGAAGGAGAGAGAGAGAGAAAGAGAGCAAAGCTCGCTGGAGAAGGAGGATGTCAAAAATGAAAGAAAGGATGAAGACCGCTAGAGTGAAAGAAAAATAGGAGCACCGAAAGAAGAAGCTTGTTGGCCAGACGATTGGATAGCAACGATGATGGTAGCTGAAGCATAGGTCACTAGAGAAACAACAGAGGAAGGTAGTGTTCAGGTGAAAGAGGCTGAGCAGTGCATGCCAGAGGAAACATTGGAAAAGAGAGGCAATCGGTCAGAGCTCGCCAGAAAAGGACAGATGTGGACGACAGAAGAAGACATCAGAACGTAGAGGAACCTTCTGGAAGTAGCTCGCGTAGGGAGAGAAAAGTTAGCTAAGGGGGCTTTTATAAATAAAAAGGAATAAGGCAAATTACAGTTTAGCCCCAAAACTTTTCACCAACTTTAAATAGGTCCCTTCGAAAATATAAGAAATTATGTTATGGCCCCAACGATAACTTTAGAATTTTCACTTCGATCATCAGTCACTTTTTATTTATTTATTAATATATATATATATATATTGAGGTATTATAAGGTCAATCTATTTTTTTCTTTCATTTGCTTATTTTCTATTTTTTGGCACTATAAATGAATGTTTATTGTATCTCTCTGCTATATCATTATGGATATGGTACAATTTCCTATAATTATTTTTTTTTTATGAAATAAGGAAGTTGCTTTTGTAGTTTTATTTTGTGTTGGCTCTACATTGTGCTACTTTGATGAAAGCTACAGTTTGTACATATTAAGGATATGCTACATTGAACTTCTTTTAATGTCAATGTAGCCCTTTAAGATAGATACTTCTCTTATTAAACCCATTAGTTAACTCCGACATGTATTGAAAATGGCAAAAATGGTTGGATTATCTGTAGTTTTTAGTATTGTACTAGAGAATAGTGGATTAAAGAATTATTATTAGGTGGTTTCAAAGTATGATTTATATAGATAAGCATACAAAGACTGATAGTATTGTATGAAAAGCCTTATATCTAAGTTAACCTTAAGCAAAAGGGTATTCATGTTTTCCATCTTAACGGGTTGCTTAAAGACTAAGATTCAAACTACAGCCTCCATGTCCTACAAATATTAAGTGATGACTTATAGTTAAGTTCTCTTCATATAATGCATTATAATATAAGTGCATTGGTCACTATATGATTGGAAATGGATTAAGGTATAATTGTCTAGTTCACAAGGAAGGCAGAGTATGAGGCTGCATAATAATAAGTTAAGACGTCACCACTTTTCCTAAACAGTTTTCATTATCTCAATTTATATTGGCATAAAGAGATTTATGACTAGTGGAAGCCAATCCCTTAGAACTTTGTTTGGAAATTCCACCAGTTAAAATATTTTCTCTTTCAATTCACCATTATATCTTTTATTTCCTTTGAAGTCTAGAATCAAGAAGTTCTAACTGCTTCCTTTGCTTTTATTTCTACCTTCCCTTGCATGCTCTGTTTTGATATAGCTGCATAGGTTTTTTTTTTTAATTTATACTTGCATATCTTTTTGGTGAGCTACCTGCACACTAAAATAAGTTTAATTCATTCAGTAGAGTAAGACAAAATTAAGAGTTGCCCACTAAATATCTTCATGTTTAGTATATAGAAATTCAACATAAAGTCGAGGTCATCCTATTTGATTAGTTAGGATCCCATCATAACTTCATTTGGCTCTTTATATTAGTAGCTGATAATATAACTCTAGAAAAAGGCTTTAATCATTAATAAGGGTTGGACCTTCATCGATGTTTGAAAGACTCCAAACAAGGTTCCAATTTATTCTGAAAGTTCTAGTCTTTCCTATTAACTCAGAAATTAATGGTTAAATTGCTTCCAAAAGTAGACAAGATGAAAGAGGAGGAGTTATTATAGATTATGGGCCATGAAGATAGTGTACAAAGATAAGGAAGAAAATTCAATCTTCATGTTGGAATATTTCATGTGCATTACTTTTAACTCTTTTAAAACTTGGGAGATCCTGCCTGTGATCTTCCTAACCCAAATGAACATGCCTCATTTTGTTTAGTATGTCAAATTTATCTCATTTAGAAGGAACCACTTTTTAATAATAAAATATCATAATGCAATAATGTTTGTTTATGTAGGTTTTGCTCCCTCCAAGTCTATCTACTTGAAAGCTATAATAGGACTTGATGTCATTCACAATTATGTGTCCTCTTTGGCTTTCTTTATTTCTTTACTCATTCCCATTCAGTTCCTGTTCAGATTAAAAAAAAATTACAAATTTGGTATGTGAGGCCAGAAAGGTTGAAAAAGCTAAAGAAAAAAGTTGGCCATTGAGAATTTAGGATGTCAAAATTCTAATCTTTGCCCACATGTTCTTTCTTCTCATATATAATTGAAGCTTCATACAAAAGGCTATAATAATGTAGGAAGCTAAGCTAAGAAAATCACACACAAAAACTTCTAGAAAGATAAAATTATATAAGTTGTGAACTTTGTGAGTAAAATTGTGAACTTTGATAACTTCAATTAACAATTTTAAATTATAAGGACATTATAAGAGTCATTGCCTAGCAGCATTATATCAAATTGGATAAGAATCTTTAAAGGTGTCTTGAATATCTGTTCTGCTATTTTTGTGGCCATTGCCATATTAGTTTGGATGTTCTCATTTCTTAAGATGAACACTTTTTGCATCTCTGTGTGTTGTAATCTCTCTATTTAGTACATGGGTTAAACTACCATGGCCAGTTCACTATTGTCTTATTCAAATGTAAATGGGTCAATACCTATAGAGGTGCAAGAATAGATCCATTCTAATTTACTTCTATTAACTTCTCTCATCTGATTCATATTGGTGAACGTGAAGAGCATGATCCGTACGTATTAGCTTCATAAGCACAGATGGTATATTATATGAATGATGAAGTCAATCAAGATTGGAGTATTGTTATCCACTTAAAACCCAGGGATTTGTATGACATGGGTGAGGAAGCAGAAGAAACAACTTGTGAGACTGAGCTACTTATAGCGCAAGACTTTCAGATATTCTTCCTTGATGATGTTGAAACCATAACCCTTGCGAGAGAGGCTATAGATGATGAGGCCATGGTTATGCCAGATGCTGGGGATAATATGGACAATGAATATCAAAATAACTAGAATTATAGATGTGTAATGATAGGCACTGCATTTGTCTATTCTATTCATTTGTTTCAATATTACATGTTAATCATTAGTTATATGTAATTTTAATTTTACTTATTATTGGAATTATATGTCTACTTGTCTTTTTGAAGTATCTAACTTCTATTGTTAAATTTTTTATAGTTATGCCAAAGAGAAAGAGGAATAGAAACCCAAGCAAATCATGCCCTACATTGCATGATCCCTGACAATCATGATCACACGCTCATTCCACTTTTTTGTAGCTCCACATTACTGAGCTTCCTCTACTAACCTAGGCTGGGGTATCAATGAGTTCTTCACTATCCCATCATGTGGCATCAGATCCTTCACCATCTCAGCAAAATGATGAAGGAGCCCAACAACCATTGCAAAGTCATCCACCACCCAAAGGCTATTGAAGAGTCACGGTTATAGGTAAGTGTGTCGTTGATTTTACAGTACTTGTTGTATCTGATTATACTAATTAAATATTCATTTGCAAAATAGATTCTATCGGATTTCAAAAGATGGTGGACATGAAGACAACTGATGTGTGGGAATTATAGAACCAAGAGATAGTCATTCCTTTTGATGACTATGGCGTACCAACAAATGATGCTATCGGCATATATGGGCAGATTTTGGGACAGTTAGCTTCTGAGCCTATTAACCTCCTAATCACTTTTGCTGATTGGAGGAATGTGCCCAGGGCTTGGAAGGATGAATTATTCAACAAAGAAATCAAGGTATTTAAAAAATTGTGCATTTTATATGTATTTATTTTCATACTCAGTATATAAACTAACAAAAGCTGCTTTGTTTATACTTTGAAGTCGAGATTTCACTTTGACGTGCTAGATACTGTTGCAAGAAATTGGACAATCAAGAACTTGGGTAGAAAGTAGAGGGACTTCAAGGACAGGATCTAGCATAAGTTCAATGATTCTTCCTTGACTTTGGAGGAAATGTATGAAAAGGTCTCGGATGGGGTTCCTCGGGATTAATAGAAGATGTTTGTTGACAAGAACAAGAAGGGAAAGTATAAGGTAATTTCTACTATAAGTACACTATTTAATCAAAATCTATATGCAAATGTCAATAATAATGATTCTTTCACATTTGTAAGAATCGTGTAAAAAAATGCATCAAATTGTCAGAAGTAACTGGTCCCACACATAGCTGGCTCTAAAAGCTTTGCTAGGAAAAGAGCTGAATTGATTTTGTTTTGCATTTTCCTATTTAACTATTTTTATATTATCTAAGTTGAGATACATTAGCTAAATTGATATATATTCTCATGTAGGCTGAAGAGCTAGGTCGTCCAATGGAAAGAACAGATATACGGTTTCATGTTCATAAGAAATCGAACAACACGTATGTCAATGAAGTAGCCGTAGACAAAGGGGTTAGCTTTTGCTTCATGTTTCATGTTATAGGATTACACATTTGCAAACATGTTAATAAAGTGGATATTCTACTTTTGCAAGAGCAAATTAAGGAGATCTTGTCCTAAGACCCTTTATTGCAACCTCAAGCCATGTCACAGGATGATGTCGTGGCAAAGGTATTCGGGAAAGAGCACTTCGGATGGGTTTGAGGTTTAGGCTTTGGACCATCCCCTTCAAATATGTTTGGTAAAGCTTCTTGGCAATTCAGTGGCACAACATTTGATAGTACTAGTTCAAGTGAGGAGGTGCAAGAAAGAGTTCGAAGTTTGGAGGTAGAGTTAACTTTCGAATGTCAAAGGAAATTGGCTATAGAGACAGACTTCACTTTTGAACATGAAAGGCGATTGGCTATGAAGGTAGACTTGACTTCTGAACATGAAAGGCGATTGACTATGGAGGGAGCGTTGGCATCAACGTTTCAAAAAATGCTTAGGATAGTGCCAGAAGAAATTGCCAATTTGATAGCCCACCCTCCACTAGTAAATTTCTATTCTTCTCTCTACTTGTTAATGATGAATTAGCTATATTTGTTGATTGTTGCTAATGGATTAATAATGTTTGTTGCTATTCTATTTGTTGCATATATGTCATAAGTTATAGCTAGCTTTTATGAATTAGATTTTTTGAATTGATTATGCTATATTCTGCTGTGTTTGCTACTATATTTGCTGTTGTATTTTCTGCTGTATTGGTGTAA
This sequence comes from Saraca asoca, assembly GCA_026873985.1. Lineage (NCBI taxonomy): Eukaryota > Viridiplantae > Streptophyta > Magnoliopsida > Fabales > Fabaceae > Saraca > Saraca asoca. Next base: position 10,694 of record JANHAO010006866.1, read on the forward strand.
TCAAATCATAGATAGAAGTGAATGTGGCTGAAAACAATAATGTTAGTTTCACTTTCACTCTTTGATAATAAACAATATTGTTAGTTTTACTTTCATTTTCACTATTTGAAAACAATAATGTGGCTATTTTTTTTGTTGTCTTGGTGTGATCAAGTCATAGGTTATATATGAATGATTTCCAAGGTTAGTATAATAACTTACTCTAATTTTATTTTACAACCACCAGATGCAGGAAGCAGACATGTCACAGATGCAAAGCCCTTTTCCTATGATAATCGTGACATAACCTTGATTTATTTGATTTAGACTTTTGTAAAATTATGTATAGGGTTGTTGAATTCTAATGTTTGACAAATAAATGTTTAAATATTTATTATTAATGCAAAATTCATATTCAATTTCATTTATTAAAAATGTATGTATTTATTATAAATTATTCTTGTAGCAGGGTAATAAATAAAGAAAAAATTAGGATAGGGAAGTAAAAAAAAAAAAAACTAAAACACCGCATTTCACATTTAGAGGTTGTATCCATAGATAATAATATGGATGAGGCATCTAAAAAGTTGGAGGAAGTATTGGAGGTGGCATCTTTCATGTATAAGGCATATGAGGCTGCTGCATAGGCGATGGCTAGTGAATTCCAAAATGTTGCATTAAGTAATTTATGATGCTTTCCTGTAAAGCATCCATTTTCTTCTTCATCTCAATTTGTCTTTGTGAAGAAAAAAAGTGTCTAGTGTGATGCACTGCTGACCATATTATGTGTGCCTATAGTACCATCCCATAAACTTGACCCTTTTTTTTTCCCTACAACTTGCCTTCACAACTGAAGATCAAATGGTATAAAGATTGCAGTGTCTAGATCACCAATATTCCTTTTTATTGATACTTAAGTGGACAACAATCTTTCCTTTTACTTCCTAAAAGAATCCAAAAAAGGAAAGTGAAATATGAAAGAGAAGCTTAAAAACTTACATAAGCCAAAATACATATATAAAGTTTTACTTACATATCTAAGGGTATGTTCCTTCACTGATATAGAACCTCTGCAATAAAGAAATGCACCAGGATTTACTGCTCAATTTTCTTAATTTTCTCCTATAGCTTCTTAAAATTTATATTATTCTAACGAGCCAGCAGATTATCACAAACAGAATCATTAATCTAATTATTTTTTTTAGCCTCATTAAATGCATATGACAATATTCTTGACCTTTAATGGTTAAAAGATTTTCACAGCACTAAATGATTGGCAGGGGGTCCATTTGTAGTATTTCTGTAAATTAGAACCATACACGTGAAGCAAAAATTAAAAAAAATTAAAGGATGTAATTGCATAAAAACATACAAGAAAAAACACATACTAAAAATTGAAAGTAAATGTGAAATAATGAAAATTTCCTCTCAAACCACATCTTTCATGTCTCTTGCAGAATGCTTGTCCATTTTAGCCATGTTTTATTAAACTTTGTCTGCACAATCTCCCTGATTTTATGCACGAGCTTTTCTGTGGAATAAAGCCTATTTCAAATTTTAAAATATTATAACATGGATAGTCTAAAATTATTTACATGCATAAACATTTAAATAAAACTTTGGATACTCATGTTCCATCAGACACTGGGATTATGTTTTCATCAAACTTAAAAGTATACTGCTGATAACTTACTCCAATGCTAGTTGATATTGTCTAAGTGGAAGTGGATTGGAAAGTAGATACATGAGGTGATTAGTGAAAAAGCTGAGATGGAGGCCTTATAGGAGAATGTTAGGTGGAAGAGACCATTAAATAAAGGCAAGGAGAAGGCACTATATTAGAAGGAGACTGCATGCGAGGTGCTACACTAGGATCAAAGGACTGGGTGGGAGGTGTCATACTGGAAGGGGATCGGGTGGAAGGTGCCATACTAGGAAAAGGGTGGGTGGGAGGTGCCATACTAGGAATAAGTATAAACATGTAAGCTAATAAGGAACTACTATCAGATGGTAACCTAACTAAGGGTGGCTATAATAAGAATGATAGGGTGAAAAGATTCTTTTTTGACTTTGGTTTCACCTTTTATTTACCTTGATGCCAATTACATTAAATAAAATTAATATAAATAAATAAGCATGTAAAAAACATATATATACATGAAACATTAAAAATGCAAGTAAATATGATATAAATGAATTCAATTAAATATGCAACCTATCAATCAGAATCAATGTAATTTATTTGATAAGCTTTGTTATTATTTTCTACTGAATCATCTAAATTTGTATAGTCAGATTCTTCATCTTTTTCCATATTACCATCTCCTACCAAAGTAAGAGGTTTAACTTTTTCTAGTCTACTATTGATGTCATGTAAATTGTCAATATACTCTAACTCAAGTATTGGATGAATAGTAAATTTTACCTTGTTTTGATGAGCACCTTCCAATGTAATATTATTTTTAACCATACCTCTTTGCTTGGTTTCAATTACAACCTACCAATTGTACTTTTCTCTTATTGTTTTTGGATAAGATGCATAATATGCCTATGTTGCTTGGTGTGCATATATGGATGGATCATATCTTGAGTATTTTCTAATATGCTTCACTTCCACTATTCCATACTTTTTGTAAATCTTCATTCCATGATCAATCACCAGCTCAAACCATTCATATGCAAATAAAACTAACATTTTCATGGGCAAGCTAGGATATTCAATTTTCATAACTTTAAGAATCCCATAAAAGTCATCTTCACAAATGTTAATGTTTAATGCACCCTTTACACATTCCTTCACCACATGACGAACTGTGGAATTTGTATTTATTCACAAAGTAAATTGTCCATGTTTTGACCTTTCTAAATGGACTATACACTAAATCATGGAAACATTAATTATTCACACCATTTTTTGGATTTAAGACATACAGAAAAGAGACATTATTATTGAAATTAATGAAAAAGCATAACATCAATTATATACTACATATGTAGAGACAAAATCTAGAATACTTAAAAAATCTTGAAACCACTTTTGAAAATGGTGAGCGAGGTTTTCTTTTATATCCTGTCTATAATATTTTGATGCATCATCTTCAACCATTGAATGAATAAGCTATGAAAACATATGACCAAAGCATTAAATAAGAGGCTACACATTAACAACAATATTGACACATGTATAACTCAATTAATATTTACTTGTTGTACAGTTCAACCTCATCACAATTTAACAAGACATATGAATGGGCAGCATCTAACTTAGTTAGCTCCATAGATCTTGATGAACAATCCCAGATGGTCAACCAGAAAGACTAAAAATGGATAAAGTAGAAGCTACAATTTCATGCTCACCACCATCATCATTTCTCTTAACTCTTGTGCTGTTTGATTGGACATGAGGCTTGACATAATATTGGCAAAAATGTGCTGTTTCTTCAATCAAATATGCCTCACAAATGGATCCCTCAGGATGAGCCTTATTTTTCACTTTTTGCTTCAACATGTTAAAAAATCTTTCATAAGAGTACATCCATCAATATTGAATAGGACCACCTACCAATGCTTCATATGGTAAATAGATTGATAGATGTTCCATAACATCAAAGAACCTGGTGAAAAGATTCTTTCCAATTTTTATATGAAGATAGGGATGCTCTCATGCATATGTTGCAAATCTTCCTTTTGTAATACAATTGAGTAAATGTCCCTAAAAAAAGGCTTAATTTTGTCAAGGCTTCTATATACAATTAGATAATGCACGAAATGCCATTGGCATTAAGCATTCCATAAACACATAATAATCATGTTTTTTCATTCCAAAGATCCATCCATCCCTAACATTCACAAATCTAATTTTGAAGCATAATTGTAGGGCATGTCTAATTCTATCACCTATTCACATGCTTTTTTTTTTATCTATATTTTGTGCAACTTTCCCTTAGGTTTGTAAACTTTCTCATTGGTTTGTTCTTGTAGTTCCAACTCTCTTCTTCTATAGTATTCTTTCATGTCCATTCATGCTTTCACATTATCCTTTGTTTTTCCCTTAATATCCATGACAGTGTTAAATATATTATCAAACACATTTTTCTTAATATGCATTACATCAAGGTTATAGTAGACTAAGTTATTCCTCCAGTATGACAAGTCCCAAAATATACTTTGTTTAGTCCAATTGTGAGTCACTCAATACGCAGGTAACCAAATTAGCCAAATTTTGATTACTTATGGAAAAATACAAATTCTTTCCTAAAACTGGTTGTCATTAAGCCTAATAGAAGGGTCTGATAAGTCTACTCTATTTTTTATAAAGGCATCTTTATTCCTTCTAAAGGTACGATGACAATTGAAGCATGATTTGTTTCTTCTATTTTTCAATGTGAATGCATTAGTTTGTTCCATGCATAATGGACAACCTAACTTGCTAGTTGTCATCCATCCAGACATCATGCCAAATGTTAGAAAGTCACTAATTGTCCACATCAAATTTGTTCTTATGAAAAAATTTTGCTTGGTGGAGATATCATATGTTAATACACCCTTATGCCATAACAGTAATAACTCATCAATCAAGGGTTGTAGAAAAATATCAAATTTACTTTTAGGATTATTAGGACCTGGAATGATCAATGTCAAGAATATATATGGAGGAGTATTGCACATTTTTAGAGGAAGATTGTAAGGAGTGATAATTACTAGCTAACATGAATATGACGCAACAGATTGACTGTATGGAATAAATCCATCTGAACATAGGTTAAGCCTAACATTTCTAGGCATAACAGCATATTGGGGATATGTACAATCAAAACACATCCATGCTTTTCTATTCGATGGATGGTACATTACTCCATGTATTGTATGATGCTCATGGTGCCACTTCATGTGTGGCGTTGATTTCATTGATACCATCCTTATAGTAAATTATACAACCATTCACAAAACAATCAATTTTTTTTATGCCCGAGGCTAAGTTTATGAACTAATTTTTTGGCTTCATACCAGTTAACAAAACAAGATTATTATGGCTAATTGAAGTCTGATTTGATACTTAGTATTCTCACCACCCATGATAACTTAGGATGATTATTACACTCTAGCCACAATGGTTGTTAGGTAGCTTCTGACATATCATAAAACCTTTCAGATTCTTCATTTAGAGACTCATCTTGGTTAGACTGAAAGTTCTCTCCAAAGTACGAATGACCAACATTAAAGATCATATTTTCAAGCTTATTAGATGACCATATGTCATACATTCCCCCAACATTAGACTGAAACCCTTCGCATCCAACCATTTTTGGGTCAGCCTCACCATGATCAGTCTAATATCAATAATTATCAATGAACCCACGCTTGTAAAGACAAATTTTCACATCATCTAAGGATAAAATCTCTTGTTTTTATGCTTTTTGCACGAACATATAATTACACTATCTTTTTGATAGCTTGGTTATTGCATTGCATAAGAAACAAAGCTTTCAACACCATTTAGAACCTTACATGTATATCTATCATCATCATCAAGAAAATCTGTTATACATCCACTTATGATGGTTTAGGCACTAGCCCCATCTGGATTGAAATTAAACTAATTAACAAAGACTTATCCTAACTTTTTCTAATGGTCATGTTAATTAAAACAAATAATAAATTTTCTTTTATAACATGTTTTTTTTAAGTGTAATATATTTGAAATAGGACAATTCATTGAAAAACTCAGTCATAAAAATATAATCAATTTTAATTAACACCTCCTTACTCTTTAATAAGTAATCACTCAAAATCCAATTCGGCTGTCACAAATAAAGTCCATTCTCCTTCTTCAACCTTTATGTATTGCAATAAAATAAATTATTGATTAAGAAACTTACCTTTAAAATATGCAACCATGCAACCTCAATTCACCAATCATTGCTCACTACTACTACTTGCACTCTTCAATCTTCAAGTTTCAAACTTTGGACAGGTAGGTAATAGCTTAGTTATTTTCAACATGAAAAAAATTAGAATTGAAAAAGTGGTTCATAAGGATAAAAAAAAAGTTTGGAAATCAAAGCAATATACATGAATAATTATAATGTACAATAATTATGATCTTATATGTATTTTCTTGTACAAATAAAAGATAATAAATTAAAATTTTGAAATTACATAAAATTTTAAACTATTAATTAAATATTTTGCTTAAAATAACAAATATGGTCATATCTAAAATTGTAAAGGTCATAATAGCGGACTCTTAACCTCCAAATTGCATTATTCGGATCAGTAGATGATGTTAAGAGCTTTTCACAAAACCAAAAGATTTAGTGTGTTTCATTTTTATAATTAGATGGAAATCACCAACAGTTTGAAGCGTCCTCCTGGTCAATTAAAAGTTTGGAAATTTAAGCAGTATACAAAAGGAGAAAAAAAGTGAGAAGCAAAAAGTTAGTGGAAGAACAACAGTAAAAAGTTAAAAAAAAAAAAGGAAAAAAGAAAAGTACTTGTGTACGGATAGTCGGCCTCTTTATTGACTGTATAACTTAGTTACCGCGTAAATGATTAAATACAATTTGACGAGTACCTCTTCTAATGCATATACCTGCAAAGGCAGGTTCAGCCATTCATAATCATACTTTTTTGCTTAATGGATAATGATTTGAACTTTGAAGTCAATGCTTCAACGTTTCTATTTTTTTCCTTGGTATATAAAAGATTCAACTTTATTTAACTATAAATTAGAGGATTATATTATTAAGAGGTAAAAATATATTAATTATTTCATGAAGCCAATTACTTGTTGATTATATAATATGAATACGCTAGTTTGTCCATGATGATTAAGAAAAGTCAGAGATTGTTTTGACATTTTTTGTCCTGGTGTGAACAAACAAAGAAGCTAAAATGGCTTAGTAAGAGAAAGCTTCTAAGAAAAACTCGTAAATGAAATAAGCAAAACATTTAAAGCATTTAACACAAAACCATTACTTTTTCTGATAAAGGAGATTGAGTAAAAAAGACACAACAATATAAATAAATTTCACACAAATTAAATTTACAAGATTCTGATAAAGTTTTATACTTTATAATTATGTAACAATTACTGCAGAAAGTGAGATCGAAACCTGTACTATGAAATATTGGTTGAGGAGGAATCATGCATATTCAGTTTCTTTTTATTACCCACTATCCCAGTTTTCAGATAGAATTGCAAAATACTTTGACCACCAACACAACACCAGTGGAACCAGAGAAGATGGATTATCCATGTTGGTTCGAAAAAATATCAGATAGGAAAAAATGGACAATGCTATGTTTGGTTATTATTAAGCATAAGATGGATTATCCATGTGGAATTGGTTACTTTACAAGAATTTAAAACAGAAAAAAGTAGAGAAGCAGAGAGCCGTAGAAAAACAGAGATATTATCTCATTAAGTTTGTTTGGTACCTGAGCTTCTACACTGAGAAGCTTCAGATGGATCGGAAACATGAGAGTAAATGGTTTTTCTGTATGCTGTAAATCTGGGTTTCATTATTTAGTGATCCTGTACTTAGATCTAATAGCCTTAATAATTTCTGCACTTTTCATTGGATGACAATTTGAGCATATTACTGGTGTAGTTATATCCAATACTTATGATCTGTCTTTTCTTCTAAAATAGACTTCTTAATAAGATGAAATTAAATATTCCTAAGCAAATTTATTTTATATATAACTTGTTCGACAGGCGTGAGACTGGATTCTCAGGCAGGGACATTTAGCTTAAAACAGACAAGAGTTGCCACTGATGACAGTCCAGCTAACAAGATTGGAGAAGGTGGTTTTGGTCCTGTGTACAAGGTGTTAAAGCAAAGTGGCAAATATAGGCATGAATTAATTTTAAGCATGAAATTTCCTTTTGTTTTTTGGCATTTCAAAATCCTAATGACGATTGGAATGACAAGGTCAATTATCTGATGGTACTTGGTTAGCAGTCAAACAACTTTCATCTAAGTCATAAATGAGATAGGCATGATATCTTGTTTGGAACACCCTAATCTGATGAAGCTCCATGGGTGTTGTATTGAAAGGGATCAGTATAGCATAAGATACTAGTTATTATTATCCAGCAACTTCAAATGGTGAAGACATTTTTTGCGCTGGTTTCCTAGAGGCGGTTGCAAACAACCACCGCTAAAAACACGGAGGCTGCAGAAATTGCATTCACTTTGCGATGCTTTTGTAATCCCAGCTGGACATTTTGGGATTTTTCTGCAGCTCACAAAACCCTTTCATTTGCTGTCCACTGCGATTGTTCTTTCTTTGCTATTTGTTTGAGGAACCATTTCCTTTTGTAGGTATAAGGTTTCTCTTAGATTCCTGATTTGTTGAATTGCCTGATGCAAAGTTTCTGGAAAGTGAAAGCCCGGCAGAGTTAAGGATTAGAAGAACTTGTTATTGATACCAAAGTGCCATGCTGTCCGTCCTTTGTTATTCTTCAGATTCTTTTCCATAACGGTTTATTTTGCTTCCTTCTTCTTCAGCTCTCCTTGTAACTGAGACATTTTTTCCTTCAAATTTTCTTTCTCCACTTGTTCTTTGTGCAAGCTATGTTTTAATTCATTATACTGGACCTTAAATATATGTGCTTCAGATAGTAGGCTACCAAGCGCACCAAAAGAAATTGACTAAAGCATCCCTTGAGTTGATCTGATGCTCCGAATCTTGCTTCCATACAAACATAACTCTGGGCTTTATGATGTATTTCTTTTCTGTAACCATTTGGAAGATGAGAACTAGTAGAGTGTAGGTTCTGTTTAATATCTGACTTGGCTACACAGACTGAAATGAGCACCTTTCTTACAGACCTGAAATAGATTCGAAATGAGGAAGGAGAATGCTGTGTTGTAAAGCCATATATTGTTGCAATATGGCTTCTATTTTTGAAATTTGCATCTTTATAGTCTCATATAGATTCAGAAGTGTTTATATGATAACGCATTTGGACTGGGTTCCTATATTTTCTAACAGTGTTTATAGCAGTTTATTCTGTCCAGCTGCTCTTGGTTAAGAAAATTGTATGTTGTCTAAGTAGCACTTTCTGCTTTAGTGATGATAAAAAAACTTTTAGAATATGAAAGGAAATTTAATATTATCCACTGCCCTTATTCGCAGTGAATCTGAGTTTGGGTAAGTGCTACAGTCAAATGGCTAAACTTACTTATTAGTGGAAAGAATAAGTTTGACAAACTCAAAAACAATATATTCTTGACAAATGAGTCTGCTGTCTTTCTCTCTTTAGTGTGTATCATTTGCAATTGGTTCCTTTCTTCTATCTTTTATTCCCTTGAACCAGGATTCTCTTATTTTCTTCTCATCTGGTGTTGGGTCTTGGTCTAATTGCAGCAAACAGCAGTGCAGAATCTGTGAAACATGATCCTCCTGAACAAGAAGTCACTGCACATGGTTATGTTCTGTTGCTTGGCCGTTTAGCATAGATCAGCTGTAGGAAACTAACTGCGTTCTCTTTTCACTAAGATTAATCGAGAAAATATATGTTATGCTTGGTACCTTTTTGATCCATAATGTCATTTTTTCTTTCTTTCTTTTTTTAAATACTTTTGTGATGCCTGAATATTAATTGAGCAGAACAGATTGCAATCAAAGAAAAAAATATTAGGAGCTGTCAAAATTCTTGTGTATGATGTCATGTCTGAGAATTTCAACCAGACCGCATCGTGTTGTTTAGCCATTTAGAATTAGATTGGGTGCAGGGCACTAACTATTTCTTCGTAGTAACTAGATCCTTGCAAATCTTTACAACATATGGTACATCTCAATGGAAGTTTAGCAGCAATTTACAATTATATCAACACAGTAATTAAACTGGACTTAAGCCTGTTAACCCCACTTCTACATAACCCCCTTCCTTAGCAGCAATTCTCTTAAAGTGAATGTTAGTTATTTCAGCAGACTTAGTAGCTGTGGGATAGAACTCATCTGTTTACAAGGACAGATCCCCATCTATCTTATTGTTTGTATGGTTTGAGTCTTCATTATATTCATTTTATGTGCTCTTCTTGGTCAAATCGTAATGAACTGTTGGGGAACTGTTGGGAAAATTATGGTACAAAGCAGATTCACAACTAAAGTAAAATTGAGAAGAATGAAGATAAACTGGA